>MQTX01000204.1:746177-778734 GCA_009735665.1 Angiostrongylus cantonensis
CCATCCCTCCAGGGTCGGCAAATTGGTACCAGACTTGTCCGGAAGGATAGCAGCACTGGCTCGATACACCGTTAGGCCACCGCGAGTCATTGTAAAGGCGAGATTCATTCACAGTCACCTCCAACGATAGTAAACGAAGTGGAATGCATGGCGCGTCCCTCAGAGATTGATCAAGGCCGAGAGTTTCAGAGCTTTTATACCAACCAAGCATCAGCTTGAAAAAGAGATTTCCTAAGGATATATATATATATATGCGCCACACGCGCCCCATCAGTAGTTAGTATATATATGGCTGAAAAGGCCCAGAAATTTTGTTTAGCGTTCGTTTCGTCTTTACCGAATCCACACATTTCACTACTCAACTCTCACTCATTCTACCACTCTCCTGAGCCATATTTTCCTTGCTTCATCATCTCCTTCACTTCTTCCTCTAAATCTTGTAATGCTCCTCTCAAGAACTTCGATGAAGTTTCCTGATTTGAATACACATTCTATATTCTCAAAAAAAAACATTGAGTTTTACAAATTCTTAAAAGATACACAAGAATGAAAGTTTTTCAGAGGTTTGTTGACTTCTTACCCAATTCAGCGTAACAGTAAGCGCCTATCGCAGTAAAAACACCGGAAGCCGTCCACACTATCAGCGACATACCAACGGAACCGGCTTCTATAAAGTTATAATAAAGTACTTTGGTAACAAATGCATTATTACACAACTACGTGGTTTTTTGTGAAAATCAACGAAAGAGAAGACTACTACTGTTCAACTCTACAAAAAATTTACGATACACCGAACAAACTATTGAATCGACCTTTGACAGACAGTGAAATAAGCTTTCAGGGACAACACCAAAACATTAACAATGGGCCACAATGTTAATCAAAGTCATCTGATTTTTTGCTGCACTGACCAAAGGTGCAAAAATTCACTATTTCATTGGTTAATTCAAGGTGTCTGTCGTGCAAACGTTGTCGTCGGTTCGATCCGCGCCGACAAGCTCTTCTATCGTCGTCGTAGCATATAATGCTTTCTAGGAGGAGGAAAACACTGACTTGCTACATCGATAGCCTCAGCCAAGTCATCACACAAGCCAATTATGCTCTTAATCACTACCACGGAAGCGCAATGTTTTGGGGGATCCCTCGGTGGTTGATAAACGACGAAAACGTTTACGCTTTTTACTATTCCATTCAATAAATTTAGTTCACAAACTCAATGAGCCCGAGTATTCGCTGTTGATTTTATCTAGGAATGGCTCTTTTGCTCTAGATGTGGAAGTGCACATTCTCCCAGGCATGGTTCACTTGCCGCTTTATGTTACAGCTTAACGAGCACTGAGCACTGGAAACAGTTCTCAAATTGTCAACATGAGCGCGAAGACTTGTAGTTGTCAAATAGAACGAGGTTCCACTCTAGGAATTCTACTCTACGAATTTCTCGTCTTCAAATTGGTGGCCTATATGCAATGCTGTAAAAATATGCGTAGCAGGGTGGCCTTTCTGCACAAGTTGTACACGCGAAGCAGTAACTATGGGTTGTGTAAATGTCGTGGACCTAAAATCACGGGCTTGACTTTGAATTCGGCTATCATGTTGCCCGATTTTTTTTATGATTTGAATCTCATTATAAACGTTAGAGAAAGAAATATTGGTGATCCATCTTTAGTAACGATTGGTCTCGTACAATGACTGTGGAATGGCTGTGATTAATACAGAATTTTTCTGTTATCGATTAATCAGGTCTTATATCACACTTCAGAAAACGCTTCATCGCGGTAAAACTTTCCAGATGCCTGATGAATATATACGAGTGAGATGAACTGAGTGCCGTGAATCAGGTGAGAAAACAGTGCACATTTTCAACTTTAAATCAATATATATTACACTGTACTAAGCTTTGCCAATTGGATTAGGTCCACCGGAAACTAACGCCCGGTGTCGACCTGAGTTTTCAAGGTGTTATATCTTAACTCAGGATAAATACTTTACTAGTCAACACAAAAACCATTAAAATCTACACGTTTTTGCCAGCGAAAGCAGGCTTATTTGTAATAGTTGCATAAAATTCTTGACTTCTGAACTCGAAAAAGTTGCTTATAAGAAATTCACCCTCAATTTGCATTCTGAAGTATTTCTCAAATAGAAAGTTGTCGAGATGCTCGAAAAGGTGGTGGACGGTAGGCGAGAGGTCTCGCGAGTATGGCGTTTGAGGGAAAGTTTATTATCCCAGCTCGTTCAACTTCTGCAGCCACCACTGTTCTGGTGTCAAACTAGTCGTATGGTGGCAATGCGCCACAAGGGCAGCACCACCTATGGTGGTGACGACGTGGAGCAGACTTTGGCCAAGCTGTTCTCGAGACTCCAGGGAACAACAGTGGCTAAAACAGCTAGTCTCTGGAGAATGGGAAATGTGTTGGGGCCTGCACAATCAGTGAAGATGGGTCATCCATGATTTCAAGTATTTCTATGCCGTGCCAATAAATGATCAGTGAGACCTCTTGGTACAATTTCGGCTTTGAAAAGCTGCAGAGCTTCATCGCAGCCCGACTGATAAGCTGATATTCACCGATTGTGTAGAGGAACCTCGAGAAATCATTCGATCTAGTTACGCAGAAGCGCCGACGAGGCTGGAAAACGATGACCTAATTGGTGTATCACCCATTCTTTTTGTTTTTACTTTTGTTTTTGCATGACTTATCACATCCACTGTGCGGATCACAGAACTTAATGCGTCTTCGTTTTCCTCGTATTTATCTTCCATAGTGGTCTTTGAACATTTCGTATGTTACTCCGACTGTTGCCTGAAGATTCCAGCCTTTCTATGAATGACATAAATGCTGGCCGTGTCGGTTCTCCTTGGAATCTTGGAGATAGCTAAGGCGTTCCCACTTTAATTAGATGAGGGTTTTGAGAACGTGGTCTAAGGTGAAAGCCTTTGCTTCTTGGTTGTCTGCATTACTTACCACTGCGCAATCCCCTGCCATCAACCATACGAGGTTTTTCGAGTTTCCAATATCCTCAGATGCCTCGAAACAGTTGAGATGCTCAAGAGTTCTTTTACAAGTTCTCAAACAGATGAGCATACATTTGCTTTCATTAAAGTCTTCAATTCATCGTCGCCAATAGCAGAGCGACGTTCAAGATCTCCCTCATTTTCGACGTCAAACGGTATGACAAAATTTCCCAAACCGACGTTGCACTATGCGTTCGTCATCACTTCTTTGGTTCCGTATCCCATTGATCCTCAGTCATGTTTGCACTGTGCACGGCCTGGTTTGAATCCGTAAAAGTAGATTTGTCTAGTTTTACATCCCAAATTCTAACATTTTGAACTTTCCAAAAACATGATTTGTATTGTAATTCAACTAAACGGTGCGAAAATACATGAAATGAGGTTTCCAATAACATGTAAAGGTTTAGTGTTTGAGATAAACAAAACCACTGTAAAGGCACATACAGGTAGACGAAGTCACAAACTGAACATCAATTTCCGATCACCCTAAAAAGACTTGTGAAATTTGCAGATCTTTGTCAGCTAAACATTAGTCCTTCATTCTACTGACATTATACTTTAAATTTCTGAAGACCATAAAAACGTAGCTCGGTTAGCAAAAAATCGAAGTAAAAACCACCCGTGCGTGTATGAATGGCTGCTGTAACTAACCGCTGAGCTAAACGTGCCCCTGAAAGAATACTGTTGTGTTACAAGAAACGCTTCACATTACCAAATAGCACCTAGAGTAACTTCGCATTCTAAGTTTTATAACGACTGAACATCAATGGCCGTACTGGATTGTGAGGATTTCGTCTTATCCCGTGCATGAAACTCGTAGTCTGCTCTGTAGACCAACACCAACAAGAAAATGTATCCTGTAGCGTTGACGATTTCAAAGATTCATCATATTCTTGGTTTTCATCACTCTAGATGAATACATGAACTAGTTTATGACGAAACCTCGGTCTTATTGGTCTTCGTCGACGTTCACAGAATTTTCCCGTTTCAGTGTTGCAAGACTTGCCTGCCTTTCGAATCATTTCAAAACTAGAATTCATCGACTTTCACTCCTTCTTTAGTTGTTCTAAGGTCTGCCACTCTATCGCATAAATTCGATCTTGCGTTATTATACGTTTAATTCAATGTAAAAGATATTTTAATAGATTCTTATCTGTTCAGAGTACACTTTTCTGTCGGTAATCCATTCAATATTATCAGTTATAGAGACAGGCTGGGAGAAAAGCGAAACGAAGGACCCGCATGGTGTGGTGGGAACATGTTAGCTCCCGGAAAGGGTAATAGTGCGTTCGTTCCCCACGGCAGACACCTGTGGTCCGGAGTTTTGCAAATATCTCAGCATCACTGTGGTAGTAACCAACTAAGAAAAATTATAATAGGCAATGAGTAAAAAATTAACATTACCAGTTATTTTTCAAGAAGCATTCCAAACATTTTGAAAGGAAAAATGGCGATGTTCTAGCATTTAATCCGTTTGACCAGTATTCAATAGTAAAGCTCGAAAGACAGCATGTACCCCATTAGAACTTCTCCAGCTCCAAGGATAACTTTTTCTCAAACAATGAACATTGACCTTGAGTGAACTTGACCTTTCCAGGCTCTGAGGAAGGCGAAATCCACCGAAACGTCAGCTTGTACGTAAATAAAGAAATAAAATAACACCTCGTGTTTGCTAAACAGAAGTAGAAGGAATGAACAATGAAATGAAATTCATAACTTATGATGAGAACCTCGGAAAAAGTTTTCCATAGCGAAATTCTAATAAGAGACATTCCCATTTTCGTTCTGACGCATTATAAACACAGGTTCATTCCGTACAAAGTCTTTCACTGTTGAAGGAAAAGCACGCACGGAGCTGTTTTTCTAGAAATGCACGGAATATGTGCTAAAGAACTTCGACTTCGTACGTGACATTGTCAAAATTGACGAATTTCATAGGGCAAAGCAGTTTTTCAGAAACAAGACAAATGAAAACCGAAGCTCGCAAATACTACGATATATGTGGAATGTGGAATCGTTTTTTAGATGATCGCCTTCAGATGCTGAAGAATCGCCACAGTCGCGTGCTGTGATGATGTACGAGGCAAACCCAAGCTCGATTAAAGCGTCTGCCTCTTCCAGTATAGACCATCCAGAGAATTTGATTCGCGTAAACTTTTGTATTGATCCAATTATCATTATGTAGCAGATTCCAAGGCTGTACCACTAACAGTAGAGAACATAATAGATTCGGTATCGGCTCGACTGAGCTGTTGTTCTGCCCAAAATTTGTTTCTCTTTTACTTACTTTTTCAACTCTCTCCTCCTTTATACGTAAGATTTGGACCGTTCTGGAATGTTGTATAACTTGACCACGGATTTTGTGAATAAGAGCTCTTCGAATGGGAAAGAAAAAACAAAAAAAGAAAAGTAGAATAAGGAATAGTGAAATATAAAAAATGAACTATTTCCAAAGCGGTTTAATAGCTTTTGTGTTAATCCAATAGTTTCTACTAGATGAAGAGTGAACAATCTGTAATCTTTTTTCTGCTCCAATTATGAAAAACAGACGATTCTTGCCATATATTAAACTTTTCTTTATTTTTACACTATTTAAACGTTGACAAAATTTTTTTAATAGTAAGAACTTACGCTCTTGAACTCCCGTGGGTGAAACGAAAATTCCGGAACCGATTATGCATCCGACGATGATGGAGACACCACTGAAGAGTGTCAACGATTTCGCCAGACCTTTCTCGTTTCTTCCTTCGTCGTCCTCTCCATTCATCTATAATGGCCAACATCTGCGACAGTAAACAAAGATCACAGAAGTATTAAAACTGATAATAGAAAAACGTTGAAACATTACACCATTTCCATTTTTCTCCTTTTTCTGTCCCATCTAAAACATAGTGCTTCTATGGGATAAGGTTACCGCATTACTTGCACTTAAAAACTGTATAAGATTCCTTCCTACGTTATGGAAAATTTTGATGATACAGGGAGGATTTTTTAAAGTAACATTAGGCTTAGTTCACTATAAATTCTTCAGGTAGCCGGTAGCACAGCAGTTGTGATGTCCGTCATCACGAGCATGGTGCTAGTTTGATTCCGCTCCAGGCCAATCAAGCCTCTCATTCCTCCGGGGTCGGCCAACTAGTACCGGATGTGTCTGGGAAAAAACCACTCTCTGCAATCCAAATGAGAAAGCTCCAGCCCGGTTATTTCACGACTCCAGAGAGATTTGCTCGATCAGCATTCTACAACATTCAAGATTAAATGAAAATCCTCAACCAGCAACCGAAGCCACACGTAAATGCTGGAAGATCCTCGTGGACAACGGATGCAAAGAAACGAATGGAATGTGAGAAGTGCTAGGATTCGCACAGTAAACGTGAGGATGGGTCATATAAAAAAAAAAAACTATTATACCTCAAAGCAAACAAGTAAAAACACAGAAGTTCTTTGTGACGATGATGAAAATTCCTCCGTAGTTATTTCCTTAATCCTACTTGGTTTTACTTTGCTTATAATACCCTTTTTGCACAGTAAACGTGAGGATGGGTCATATAAAAAAAAACTATTATACCTCAAAGCAAACAAGTAAAAACACAGAAGTTCTTTGTGACGATGATGAAAATTCCTCCGTAGTTATTTCCTTAATCCTACTTGGTTTTACTTTGCTTATAATACCCTTTTAAGACAAATACCTTTAAAACAAGTGCTTTATTTCCTTCATATTTCATTATTTTCAACTTTGAAGTTGGTTTAACCACACACTTCACATAGAAAAGAGATGTCCTATGACCTCTAAGTTCACTAACTTCTTACGACTGATATGGGGGTTTGCTTGAGACATAAAGAAGTCCTAATGGGGTTTAGTCATCTAGCTGTACACGAATAGGTTATTCTTTAATCGATTTACAAGCAGAAAAAAAAGAAGATTATGCAAATGATTTGGTATGGATTACACCCTGAAGAACGCAACAATCTCTTAAACGTGATAGTCGTATGACCACTTAGTTGTCCTTTAAGTTGATTACTCTCCACGAAAGTATACAGTCAATGTCATGTTCCAGTGAATTTGGTCACAGCTAACTGGTTGCCGAAAATTCACGTAAGTGAGACGTGGACACAAAACCCACACACAAAAAAAGGCTACACCAACATCAAACGCATTCTGCAGTATTTTTTGACAGCTGGCTATAAAAGTGATTGGAGAGATCCCACTCTAATCATACAATCGCATGGAGGACACAAAAATCAAGGTAAGGATTTTTTTCACACGTATTTTATTTGTTGACCGCGTTTTCTACGTATTTTCGTCGATCTTTCCATGTTGACAGTTGTTCAGTATTTCCTAACAAGCCTAATAACCTTATCTCTTCATATTCTTGAATGCGTTCACTTAAACAGGGTTAAGAATCTCAATCTAGTATTTCTATGTGGACAAATTGACCACGAAGCATCTTATTGATTTGAAATGATCTCGATGAAGCTCATTTTCATGTATTTTTCCATTAACAGCTAAGAATACCTCTGTAACTTCTTCGTCGTGCACCATAACAATAGACACAATTCAAACTGTAGGAAAAGACCGCGGTTTCCTTCAAAAAATTTTATTGCGAAAGAACTGTTGCAAACTATTTCGCTATTCCTTTGCGACATATTTTTAAGCTCTTTGTTTAAGTTCAGTAGAAAACGTTTTTACTAAAAATTCTACTCCCTACGAAAATCTGAAAATCTTTTCTGGTACGAATCCTACATGGGTTTTATGGTTTCGTTCTTCATTTTCTTTTACACTAACGCAGTAGGACTACTATAATCCACAATTCATCTTGTTTATCAAGATTTTCACGTATTTTTCACTACCCCAGGATCTTTTGCAGTAATTTCTCATCACAATGGTATACCTCTACCTTCAAATCCAAAATGCGACGATTCTTGTGCTACTCAAAGCTGACTTGTCTCCTTACGAAAATGTTAGTGACAATGAAAGATTGCTAAACAGCCTTAGTGCTGACATATGCAATGTACATCACCTATAAACGAGACTTTGTTTTGGCCAAACCGATCTTTTTGGAGTCGCTCTCATTAGAAACTTATCTCGCGGGGTTACAATTTCGTAGCTATTGGAGATGGCTATTTGCCGAGCCCATTATCTCGCCCTTCATTAACAATGAAATAAGTGCAGCGATGAAACGATGCTTAAGAGGGCAGATCTAGAGAAATCGATAGCGATAATTGAAATACCACCGAATACTCTTCGTCGCCAGTTAGTTCGTAACCGCTTGTATGACCGTCTATGTGAAACACAAAATTGCATATTCTGCCCTTATGGCAGGGACGGTGGCAGCATGAGTTCAGGTACGATATACCTAATTTCTTGCAGTACCTGCGGAAACGAATATGTTGCCGAAACGGGCAGACCTTTATGTATCCGCATAAAAGAACACCTAGATCACAAACGAAAAGGAAGACAAGGCACGCCACTAGGTACGCATGGGACACAAAAGCATAGCGGAGACGATTTTGATATAAAAGTCGCTATCCTCGCACGGGATACAAAAACACCAACGCGCGAACTCCTCGAGGCTTTTTGGATAAATGCCAAAAATCCTACAATGAATAGCTTCCATCCAGCAGCTCATGGCTCTCTTAAAGGACTGCCTAAACTGCTCGATTTTCAGATGGTCTGGAAAATACTACGCGCAAATGAGGGGGCTGGCAATGGGACAGCGACTGGCACCAAGCCTTGCCATTGCGTTTATGTATAGAGTGGAAGCCCCCGTTCTCGGTCTCCGGTCTATACTCTACTGCAGATATATAGACGATTGTTTTGTCGTCTTTTCTACACCGAAGGAGATGGACAAACGCTTTGAATTAATGAACGAGCAGTCAGAGTACATCAAGTTCACCCGGGAGAAACCGAAGTACGACTGGCTCCCGTTTTTAAACGTTCAAATTAACTTATCAGGTAGCGGTTACATGACTAAGTGGCACCGAAAACCAAGTAACAAAAACAACTTGGTTCAATCCCTTTCTTGTCACCCTTTGCACTCAAATAGTGCGCTTGTGAGAAACATGTTTCAAACAGCCACCTCTGTGTGCAGAAGTAGGGAACTAAGGAAAGAATCGCGTGACTTGGCTTGGTAAATAGCCATCTCCAATGGCTATGAAATTGTAACCCCACGAGAGCGTTTCTGCCGAAACGTCAGCTACGATTGTATTGTATGTGTGTTATTGCATGGGAGTAGAATTTTAGTTAAGTTCATATTCTTTGGAATTTACCTTTCTTATCCAAAAGTAGGTGTTTGGGTTTTTAACGAAGATGTGTAATTTCTTCTTTAAAAGTTGGTTTGAGTAGAACATTTTAAGCATTTGTACTTGTTGTTTTACACTTTACTGCGATATGACTAGTCGGACCTTTATTGGTGACGTGTATTATAAGTAACGCCATGAAAGCGGTTTACCAACTTCGATTTAAACGTTATTCTTATGAGTGTGCACTTGAACTTTTAAAGGAAATTTACTTCGAGCGAAAAAAGTGGTAACCTCAATTTTGAATGATAAAGTGATGACCGCCTCCGAATTACTCTAAGTTTGAAGGCATTATCAAATAATTCATTCCAGAAATAAGGCTAAAATATATTGAGGTTCAAAAGGAATTCTTTCAGACAAATTTCACTAGTGCAATGAAGTATTCATTGTGGCAGTAGTTGTGTAATGCTTATAGTGGACAAAAAATGGCAGTAGAAACCGTATTGAATGGCTCTTGTCTGCACCATCTCTTCTATGGAGACCCATTTTTCCAGAAGGAAACTCGCTGCTTGACTGCAGTCACCTAACGGTACGACATATACGGAGGACGGCCATATGTTTGCTAACACAAAGTGACGCCTACTTAACACATCGGGAATCCACTCGTTCTGTACTGTGTCCGGTCACCGCCTTCTTCGCGCGAGGATTCAGTTCAGCTGTAAGTTAGAAAAGGATTCATATCATAGATCAAAAAGGAAAGTTCAGTTGCGTAAGAAGAGAACATTCTTATCGAAATTTTATCGAAAAGCGACTGTTGGAAGAATATCCTACCGAAGACTACGGGCTGCTTGTCGAAGGATTGAGAAATTGTAGTGAATCCGTCTCAGTTCCTCAAGCTGTAAAATCAGATCGCATCTCTATTACCACTGGGGAGCTGCTCGAAAAGGAAAGCTAGATCCAACTGGAACGCTTTTGTTTAGCACCGTAACCGCTTGTATGACCGTCTATGTGAAACACAAAATTGCGTATTCTGCCCTTATGGCAGGGACGGTGGCAGCATGAGTTCAGGTACGATATACCTAATTTCTTGCAGTACCTGCGGAAACGAATATGTTGCCGAAACGGGCAGACCTTTATGTATCCGCATAAAAGAACACCTAGATCACAAACGAAAAGGAAGACAAGGCACGCCACTAGGTACGCATGGGACACAAAAGCATAGCGGAGACGATTTTGATATAAAAGTCGCTATCCTCGCACGGGATACAAAAACACCAACGCGCGAACTCCTCGAGGCTTTTTGGATAAATGCCAAAAATCCTACAATGAATAGCTTCCATCCAGCAGCTCATGGCTCTCTTAAAGGACTGCCTAAACTGCTCGATTTTCAGATGGTCTGGAA
Organism: Angiostrongylus cantonensis; assembly: GCA_009735665.1. Lineage (NCBI taxonomy): Eukaryota > Metazoa > Nematoda > Chromadorea > Rhabditida > Metastrongylidae > Angiostrongylus > Angiostrongylus cantonensis. Next base: position 756,833 of record MQTX01000204.1, read on the forward strand.
AATACTACGCGCGAATAAGAGGGCTAGCAATGGGACAGCGACTGGCATCAAGCCTTGCCGTTCCGTTTATGTATAGAGTGGAAGCCCCCGTTCTCGGTCTCCGGTCTATACTCTACTGCAGATATATAGACGATTGTTTTGTCGTCTTTTCTACACCGAAGGAGATGGACAAACGCTTTCTCGATAACTGATAAACTCTACAACTATTCTATATGAACAAAAACGTCGTCTGATGAATAGTTTCCCGAGCATACACTTTGTAATTCCCACATCTGAGACACTGCCCAAGTCATAAGCTTAACGATGACCTTAAAAAAGCTCTAAGCTTAGAGGATTCATTGTTAGTCGTTCGATCAGAAAAGTTGCGCGGACAGTATGTGAACAAAGAATGAAAACTGCCATTGTAGCAGCACTCGTAACAAACCTGATATTTCTATAATCCCCAGAGAGTGGCGAACAGTATGCTCGATTCGTTTGAATGAAATATTGAAAAAATGTGAAAACTTCTTCTTCCACACAACTAAACGTCTCGTAATTTACAGTTCCGTCTCGTATTAAATTCATTGTTATAAAATACGTCTAAAATAAGCTCTAAAATGAAGATCACAAACTGCCGAAGCGGCAACGAGAATGCACACGCGGAGAGCATGCTGGACAGTATCCGTGCCCCAATCAGAAATTCTTGATCCAACTTATACCTCTTCATATTTGACCACTATATTCTAAACAACAATAATAAAACATTGGAATTCTTGACTTCCAGAATGATAAGAATTTTCTTGCCGGTTGCTTTGACAATCGTGGAGCGTTCAAGGTCCTTCAATCATTTTTTTAAATTTATAATTTTACATGACTCATCGGGCGCGTGTGGCGCAGTGGCTGGAGGCGCCACTGCGGCACGCACGTGGAATCTATTCCTGCGCCCATAGCCCGCCAAGCCTTCCACCTCTCCGGGGTCGAAAAATTGGTACCAGACTCGTCTGGGAGGATAGCAGCACTGGGTCGATACATTTTCAGGCCACCGCGAGTCATTGTAAAGGCCAGATAAGCATTCAATCACCTCCAACGATACTCAATGAAATCGAATGCATGGCGCATACCTCAGGGATTGATCAATGCCGAGAGCTTTATCCTTTACATGCTCTCAATCGTGCTATTTCCATAATTCGCAAAAGAAAGCGAGCTGTAAGAAGGCCCTGAGCCATCGTACCTGGTAATATTTTTGCGCCAACGATAACATTAGAGGCATAGTGAGCAAATTGGTACCAGACTTCTCTGGGAGGACAGCAGCACTGACGTGATACATCGGTAGGCCACCGCGAGACATTGTAAAGGCCAGATATGCATTCAATCACCTCTAACGATGCTTAATAAAGTCGAATGCATGGCGCATTCCTCAGGGATTGACCAACGCCGAGAGCTTTATCCTTTACATGACTCGTCACCACATCTACTCTCCGCATCATAGGATTTCTTGCATTCGATTCGTTTTCCTCGCATTCATCTTCTACAAAGGTCCTCGAGTATTTCGCCTTTTGTTTCACCTGCTGGTTGAGGATTTCGCCTTCTTTTTATGAACGTCATAGAATGCTAGCCGAGTGGATTCTCCTTGCAATCTTGAATATAACTGAGCTATGGCGTTCCCGAGGCAAAGCTTCATTTGTAGAGAATAAAACATTAGGCGTTGACGAACCCTTTCACAAAGACCAACGAGTTCTCTTTGAATGTGGAGAAAGACTGTCGCTTTTATAGCACGAGAGTGATGAATGAAAGGGAAGGAATAAAACAACATAATTTTTCCAATGATCAGCATTTAGGACATCGTTATACAAGTCGAATTTTTCCGGTATCACCATTTTTCCTTAAATCCATCTTGTGTGGGCATCAATGCAATTGGTACCAGACTCGTCTGGGAGGATAGCAGCACTGGGTCGATACATTTTCAGGCCACCGCGAGTCATTGTAAAGGCCAGATAAGCATTCAATCACCTCCAACGATACTCAATGAAATCGAATGCATGGCGCATACCTCAGGGATTGATCAACGCCGAGAGCTTTATCCTTTACATGACTCGTCACCACATCTACTCTCCGCATCATAGGATTTCTTGCATTCGATTCGTTTTCCTCGCATTCATCTTCTACAAAGGTCCTCGAGTATTTCGCCTTTTGTTTCACCTGCTGGTTGAGGATTTCGCCTTCTTTTTATGAACGTCATAGAATGCTAGCCGAGTGGATTCTCCTTGCAATCTTGAATATAACTGAGCTATGGCGTTCCCGAGGCAAAGCTTCATTTGTAGAGAATAAAACATTAGGCGTTGACGAACCCTTTCACAAAGACCAACGAGTTCTCTTTGAATGTGGAGAAAGACTGTCGCTTTTATAGCACGAGAGTGATGAATGAAAGGGAAGGAATAAAACAACATAATTTTTCCAATGATCAGCATTTAGGACATCGTTATACAAGTCGAATTTTTCCGGTATCACCATTTTTCCTTAAATCCATCTTGTGTGGGCATCAATGCACAATTCAGTCGGTAGCACTGAATGGTTTTTGCAAGCGTACAACATCATGAAACGCACGGTGTTGATCAATCACTGAGGAGTGCCCATGCATTCGTCTCCATTAGGCATTGTAGAAGTCGTCGAATACTTATCTGGCCAATACAATGAACCGCGGTGGCCTACCGATATTGAAAGTCAGTGTTCCTATCCTCTCAGACAAATCTAATGTCAGTTTGTCGTTTTCTCTCTTAGCAATCGCGAGGTTGTTAAACAGCATACGTTTACTTCCATATAATAACACACATACAACACAATCGTAGCTGACGTTTCCATCCAGCAGCTCATGGCTCTCTTAAAGGACTGCCTAAACTGCTCGATTTTCAGATGGTCTGGAAAATACTACGCGCAAATGAGGGGGCTGGCAATGGGACAGCGACTGGCACCAAGCCTTGCCATTGCGTTTATGTATAGAGTGGAAGCCCCCGTTCTCGGTCTCCGGTCTATACTCTACTGCAGATATATAGACGATTGTTTTGTCGTCTTTTCTACACCGGAGGAGATGGACAAACGCTTTGAATTAATGAACGAGCGGTCAGAGTACATCAAGTTCACCCGGGAGAAACCGAAGTACGACTGGCTCCCGTTTTTAAACGTTCAAATTAACTTATCAGGTAGCGGTTACATGACTAAGTGGCACCGAAAACCAAGTAACAAAAACAACTTGGTTCAATCCCTTTCTTGTCACCCTTTGCACTCAAATAGTGCGCTTGTGAGAAACATGTTTCAAACAGCCACCTCTGTGTGCAGAAGTAGGGAACTAAGGAAAGAATCGCGTGACTTGGCTTGGTAAATAGCCATCTCCAATGGCTATGAAATTGTAACCCCACGAGATAAGTGCAGAAGGAGAGCGACGCGCCGAAACGAAACGCAAAACAAGGCCCGTCACTAGGGACGCATAGGGTACAAATGCATAGCGGAGACGATTTTGATATAAAAGTCGCTATCCTCGCACGGGATACAAAAACACCAACGCGCGAACTCCTCGAGGCTTTTTGGATAAATGCTAAAAATCCTACAATGAATAGCTGGGAGGAATGTCCCGAGATCACGCGCGATCTCGCCCCTTAGATTCGCATCGATCGTTGACGGGGGGTGCTGCAGTCGTCAGCCATATGCGACTCTGAGCGGCTGTTCTTCCTCGGTGGAAAACAGGTGAAAAAAGCGGTGGGTTTTTTCGAGAAGTCATAGATCTTGTAATTATCTCTCAGATTTTCATCTTTCTGTTTGTGTTGTACCCTCATCATCTTAAAGGTAAATACTAGGATTTTTTTTTTGCTGACGAAAACCTCGACAAAATACGAAGCTGTATTTATGGCAACACTACGTTATATACTTGTCTTTTTTTTTGTTAAATTTCTGCACATGTGTTATTCCTGTTCCAACTTAAATCGATTCCTACATTTAACGATCATTTATGGCACGCGGAAACCGCAGCGATTGTAGATGACAGTCTGAAGCCTGAGATCTCCGATGAAGGCGAAGAGTCTGACATCTCTGGTGGAGACGAAGACGTCGAAACGTTAGCCGAAAATTAATATACTTATGAACCTTGTGCAAGCTCATCAAAGAAAGAATACATATAGATGACAGTATTCAGCGGCGTTCGTGAAGAACGCGGAGTTCCAAAGTGGTAACAAAAACCTCACATAACCCCGAAAAAAAGATTCGTGAGGAAACGTACACAAGATCCTGGAATCCGTATAATAAGTGAAGTAAGGTCACATGCAGAAATAAAAAAGAGTGAAGGGCTCGGTTTTGATCAATTCCTGAGAGATAGACCTTGCCGTCGACGTCACCTAACATCGTTAAAGGTAATTGAATGAATATTCGACTTTTGCTGTGAAATGCGATGGTCTACCAATGTGTGAATTTAGCGCTGGTATTCTACTGGATTATCTAGTAACAATTTACCGACATCTGAGAGATTGAAGGCTTGGTGAACACGGTGTTCTGAGTCGAACTAGTGATCCAGCGGATGCGTAGTGCAAGGCACCCCTAACCACTGCGCCTCATCATGGCTCATCGTTGCATGAAGTAAAGACTGGTACAACCACAATGATGCTGAGATAATTGCAAAACTCCGAACCGCAGGTGCCTGCGGTGGAGAACGAACGCGATATTATCCTTTCCAGGGGCTAACCCGTTCACCACCACATCATCATGCGGGTCCCTCGTTTCGCCTGTCTTTCAGATAGTTCTAGTGCTACTATTTATTCTAGATGAATGTTCCAAGAGAAATCTTTCTAAGAATGACTACGATCAAGGTACTAACCTTAATTCTCGCTAATTCTGAAAGGACGTCACGTTTCAAAAATGGAGGCCGTTAGATATTATGTAGAGTTGTTCTCAAAGCAAATCACTAAGAAAAGAAGATCATTTCCATAAGTATTTGCAGTCCCATCTAAGTAAATCTCGGCAAAATCGGCAACGTAAACAAATGTGCAGTTAGAATTCACCATCAGTTGGTTGCACAGATTACAACGTTTCATTAATAAAATTTTTTTCTTTCATAATTTGCACTTCTTTGTTGGCCAGAGTGGAACACTTATCAAATGTACCGTGGTTGGCGACGAAAACAGCATCGTTTCATTAGTATTAACCAAATGATACCACATTCGATTCAAGGTCAACAGCCCGTTTTCTATCATAAAATTTGTAGTGCACCTTCTTAACAAAAAAAAAAGGCTCCTTTCATTCTTGATGCAACAAAAAGCATGCCATCTATTGCCGGTTCTGGGTATCAGTTAAACTCATCGAGCCATGGGATGTTTAAGCAGTCTTCGCTGTAAAAACCACTGTCCTGGTTGTGATCGATCCTTCGGTAGGATAGCGAAGATCTTAAATCGAAGGATCAATCAGGAAGACTTATGAAATCTGAATAGGAAGCGCTTCCACACCTAGATTTCAGTGTTGATCATGTGCTATAGAATCACTCACCACCTTCCAACTTCGTATTCAGTAAGAACCTCAAAAAGAAGGATAGATAATAAATTATCATACTGAATTTCTTCGCTTGTAAATTCAGAATTATCGATTGGAAGCGATCAGACTACAATATGAAGATGAACGACAATCATCAAATAAACAGCAAATGATATGATGATGAGGATGATGATGGAAGTGAGAACTTGTCGATTTGAGTTTCTATCGCCTAATCAGCTTGACATATTACAAATTTTCAGAAAAATATTTCATTCCAGTAGGAAAAAAAAGTGATAGTCATAATGAGAGATGTAGATAAAGTTTCAGTGATGGTTGTCCTTAAATAACCATGTATTTTACATTATTTTAGTGGTAAATTCTCACCCTTTTCAAATTGAACTCTCTACTACTATTGATGACTCATAGCTATTTCATGAGCATTTTTGAGCGATAAGGTGCCGAAACGTCAATTCCGATGGAATAACGAACAATTAGTTCGGACGTCTACAAAGTCGCTTAATACTGGCATCGCCATTGATGAATCGTCACCTTCACCAACGCAGAGTGAAAACGATGGATCGTTTTCACTTGAAAGTGATGAAGGTCGGCTCTAGCGACCACCAAGAGACAATGTATCCATCATCCATCACTTTCGCACCTATCGGCACACCCTCCCCATGTAATTCAGCACAAAACCTACCAACTTACGCGCTTCTGCTGCTTCATCTTGTGGCTGTTGCTGATCCTCCGTTGTCATGGTGAGGCACACTGAAACATACAACAACTTATATATGGGCTAGTTAATCAGAAATCAAATAATATCACGGCACAACGGTTTACGGTCTGATAAAACAAAAATAACGCTAAAATTTAAGAAGTGGATATCTGTTTAAGAATATGAAAGCAAAATATTTCAGCGATGACTCGTTTCAGATCCACATCAGTGTATAAACAAGCCGAATAAAAATATTTAGAATATACAGATGTTTTCCAATAAGATGCAAATCTGTTCGCTTCGGTTGTTTAGAATACCGAGGTGCTGGACGCGATATACTCCTAAGAGGATTTTTAGAAGTATTTTGGTTGCTTAAGGTTTTCGCAGCTGCTAGTTATTAATGCTCATGAAAAAGACGAAATTTGGTTAGCGAGGGGTCATACGAGTATGGAGAAAGACAGAAAGTTCTCAGTCCATCTCGCTCAACTTCTGCAGTATTCTGCAACATGTTGGCAGTGTTTTGTCATATATCGGGATCGGCCTATCTGCTGAACAGTTTCAGATGCAAAAGTTGCGTTCATCGATTTCGTGGCAGCCTTTCAATTCTGATAATTAACACCATAACCATCTACTGGTAAAAATTCGGCGTTAGAAAATATATAAGAGCTCTATCTCAGTACAACCAATGAACCGTACCCGTCAATTATCACATAGGACGAATTTTCCATCGTTGGTTACAAATCTATTTGAAAATGCGTCTTTTTCATATAGAAAGAGCATGGAACAGACTCCATGACGATAACCTAGATGCCATTCATTTAAATCACGCGGCACCCATTCTTCGAGCTTTCTTACCTTTTTGATTTCTTTCAAATGATTATTAAATTTTTAGTTTTGAGTTTTTCTATGGTCCTCGGAATACGTAACGCCTTCACCACTACACCATGCGGGTCTTTCGCTTCGCCTATCTCTCAGCTAGTTCTATCGATCTTTTGCCATCAGCAATCACCCGTCAACGGGATTGATCTGGGTAGCGTTTCAGATCCACATCAGTGTATAAACAAGCCGAGCAGACTGTACATATTTGATGCTCCTCATTTGATCCAACATGTTTGATTCACTATCAATTAGATTATGAATAGAACTCAACAAATTTCCACAAAAAGGTATCTAAAGACTAGTTCAACAATGAAAACCGGGTTTGAAAGCAGTCACTGAAATGCCATAATTTAGCTCAAGGGTCACCGTATCAATCAAAATAAAAATGCTTCGAAACCGACTTTCCTTGAACCTCGGTGTGCTTAATCAATACGTATTTTTCCTTGATGAGCTTACACGAGGTTGATAATAATCTTTATATACCTCAGCATCATAGAAGATCTAATTTTAGTGTCTTTATTGCTAGTTAAAATTTCCTTGATGAGGAATTTAGTGAACTCGAGAGTCTTTCGTAATAGCTTTTTCGTCGAGTTCTTCTAAAATGTTCAAGCGAAGTTATTCGGCAAATATATTATTGTGTTCTTCCATTAATCTCTGATTATTTTGTAGAGGTCTCCAAACACCATTTAGTCTACTGAGAGCTATGGCTTTATTGTCGGGTAGTTTAGTAGTGGTTGTCTCCTTCCAGGGGAGACGTACAAAGTACCCGTCGGGTCGCTTTTCGACGGTCAGATTAAATTTGTCGGTCAGTTTACATCCTTGTTTCTTTTTAGGAATTAGAAAATTCTTCAGTTTCAGCAAATTCCAGAGCAAGATATCTTTCCCAGTTTTTATGTTCTCCAATTGCCATGCTGTTTGAAATGCGAAATTGGTTGAACTTGTAGTATGTTTTCCGCCATTGACAGTTTCATTGTTTTGGTCCTCAAGTGGTAGATAAAAGCGCTCGTCGGTCCTGCCTGTTATGAGGTAGTCTAGACGAGTTGGTAGGAGATGTAATCCTGAAGAAAGTATGTGTGGTTGGTCGTCTTTCACTAGGGATCACAGTTGGTCAGAGCCTAATAGTATAGTGGGTTTCACTTTTAGTTCGCTGTTGGTTAGGTATACTGGAAGGCCACGTTGATAAATAAAGTCTGCACCTTTAGTAGAAACTGGAGGAATAACAAATGGTTTGACCAAGTTATCGTGCGTGTATAAAAGTACGGAGAACGGACGACCTTCATCGTCCCATGCTTCGATGGAGACCTTTTTCGACGGGTTTTCTAGTGCCTCCTCGGGTCCGAATGCTCATAAGCGTAGCTTAGTTCCCTCTATGATAGGAAGATCCATTTCTGCAGCGAATTATGAATCGACGAAGGAGAGTTCGGCACCCGTATCTACCAAAACTGAGACTTTTTGAAGTGTTTTTGTAGTTGTGTTCACCGTTGCAATTTCTCCACTTGGTAAAACGGTGGTTTGCTGACTTTGCGGATGCGAACCCTCAGAACGAATTTCTATGACAATGGTCTCCTCTGGTGCAGGCTCTTCATGTTCTTTACGTAGTTCATTTTCGATGTCGCCTTGTACGTCTTAGTATCCTTATCGCTATATTTTCTGTCTTTAATGACCTTGCTGCTGTTTGGTTCCGTTTTCGAACCGTCCTGAAGCTTGTTTCCTTCGGCGTTGATTGGAGGCAACATGAAGTATGGTGCCGTTTCTGACATTTGAAGCAATGAGTTGACGCGTGATGTGGAGATGCACAATTTGTTAGTTCGGAAGCATTGTGAGCGCTCATACGGCGTCTTGTAGTTGTCGCAATTGAACGCTTTTTACAATACATGAAGCAGTACGTCTTTTCGGAGATCCGCGATCTGCTCCTATTCTCCTGCTCGCTGACATCAATACACATTGATTAGCACTTAGACGTGCACAGCCGTACTTTTCCTCCTTGGATATGACTTCTTCGATAAATTGTAAGAGTTGCTCCATCTGGAAGGGTTTCTCCATCACGACGTCATGTTTTTTTTCGATGACTTTCCGCTGTATGTTGTTAGAAAATTCAGTCAACATTTTCTTAAACATACATTGATTGTCCACATTTCCACCTTTTGCTTTTAATTGTGTTGCTATTAACTGCAGCTGTTCGAATAGTTTTCGTTGATCGTGCACCGTGGTGGAACGAAGTTGGCAATTATCAAATTTGTCCATCAATGTTATTATGAGTTTTTTGAGTCTGCTTACTTTTGGTGAGAAATTCAACTGCTTCGGCATAGTTCTCCTTAGTGAGTTGAAATTTCTTCTCCGCATCGAGTGCTTTCCCGTGTAGCGAATTAAACAAGTAACTGAATTTGTACAATTCTGATGTGTTCTGGGAATGAATGTTCGCTTTGAATAACTTCCAGAAGTTATCCGATTCCCAAATGTTACCACTGAAAGTTGGTATAGAGAGTGTGGGTAGCTCGCTTTTTATACCTCTTCTGAGTTTTACTAAGTAGTCTTCTGCTGCCTCGGTTGTTTCCTCTCCCTTTCTGCAATGTATTTCGCTGCCATCATTGGTCTCCAGTGTTAGATTCCGCTCTGAAGAATTTCTTTCGTACTCCACTAGTGCTTCGTTTAGCTTTGCGATAGCTCCTTCGATGGTGAGAACTCCTTCATTTAGTCTGTAAATGCTGTCACACATGAAGGTTTCTGCTATCTCTCCATCACCAGATGAGCTGAACATTTTCAATTGCCTATCTTTGAGACGCGTTAGTATGGTCTCGTTTTTAGCGTTGTGCGTGATACGTCGTTTTACAATTCGCAAAGGTCATAGTAATTAAAGCGGGAAAAGATTTTCGTGGAACTAATAGTTGTGAAGTCACAAAAACGGTACCAAGTTGAAGTGGCAGTTGTGAAGTTGAATTGCGACCGATGCACTGTGTAACGAATAGTTAGCGGCAAATACGAGTGGGTCGGATTGTGCAGAAGAACTAGCCACGCGGATCTATTAGTTATAATATTGATCCACCTGCCTCAAATTTAGGTAATTAAACTGGGTAGATTATAAGGGTTACATTGCGGTATTTGGTGTGCGGCTACGAGACGGCCATGGCATGGACATTAAATACCATTGTTTAGATAGAAAGAAAACTTTTCAAGAGAGAAGTTCTCTATACAGTCACCAACAGCGAAAATATTTTGGAAAACTGAACCGAATCCGCAGACGAAAGCTGTATATCTAGACCTAATCCTGGGTATAGAAAGAACTACTTGCAAACAGCTCAAGAAAACTGGGAATATAGAAGAAAACTCATAAAATGAAATTAGAGGAAGCACATAAGTTGGACGGGAAACAAGGAAAGACTCGCATGGTGTGATGGTGAACGCATTAGCCCCCGAAAAAGATAATAACGCGTTCGATCCCAATCGCAGATGTCTGCGGTTGGGATTCTTGCAAATAGCTCAGCATCGTCATGGTTGTACCTCACACAAAAATACCCAGCCGTGAAAAATTGTAATAGGCAGCACATGAGAAGTTAGTATCATTGAGTGGGTAGCACTGGTATAAGAATGAATGGAAACTATACTGATGACTGATGGAATCACTAAGTGATGAACGAAATTACATAGACTTGTTGTTGTTAGGGTCTTTCAAGCGACCGATGCACTATGTAACGAATAGTTAGCGGCAAATACGAGTGGGTCGGATTGTGCAGAAGAACTAGCCACGCGGATCTATTAGTTATAATATTGATCCACCTGCCTCAAATTTAGGTAATTAAACTGGGTAGATTATAAGGGTTACATTGCGGTATTTGGTGTGCGGCTACGAGACGGCCATGGCATGGACATTAAATACCATTGTTTAGATAGAAAGAAAACTTTTCAAGAGAGAAGTTCTCTATACAGTCACCAACAGCGAAAATATTTTGGAAAACTGAACCGAATCCGCAGACGAAAGCTGTATATCTAGACCTAATCCTGGGTATAGAAAGAACTACTTGCAAACAGCTCAAGAAAACTGGGAATATAGAAGAAAACTCATAAAATGAAATTAGAGGAAGCACATAAGTTGGACGGGAAACAAGGAAAGACTCGCATGGTGTGATGGTGAACGCATTAGCCCCCGAAAAAGATAATAACGCGTTCGATCCCAATCGCAGATGTCTGCGGTTGGGATTCTTGCAAATAGCTCAGCATCGTCATGGTTGTACCTCACACAAAAATACCCAGCCGTGAAAAATTGTAATAGGCAGCACATGAGAAGTTAGTATCATTGAGTGGGTAGCACTGGTATAAGAATGAATGGAAACTATACTGATGACTGATGGAATCACTAAGTGATGAACGAAATTACATACGAAGAAGAGGTGAAACGGTGTGAGCAGAGATTACGTTTTCTGTAGCCATACGGAAAATTCTGGACTTGAAAGAAGAAAATGGAGTGTGTTTTACCAAGTTCTTAAGAACCACATATTGAAACATTGATTCTTAGTGGACTTTTGAATACAAGATTCACGCGGTATCCTGTAAACAATAAACAGAAGATGCTCTAGAGCACAATAACCTTCACTCCCTAAGCTGATATAGTTTGATCCATAATGTTACTGTTTTAGAACTAAAATGTTTACAAGTTTAAAAAAACGTATTCAAATGCATTTGAAGATTAGATATAATAAAGATAGCCTATTCAATTACTTTAGTGCATTTTATTACCTACAAATTAAACCGTTCAATATATTCAATGCCCTGATTAAACTCCGCTTGGACGAACCAAACCTCCAATTCTATCGCAATTTGAAAATTTGTGCCATATTTGTCTGAGCAGGATCCCTTAAATCCACAAAAGCCGGTAGTGTCTGTGATGAAAACCTCGAAACTACCTAACAAGGCTGTCCAAAATTCAAAAAAAAATCGACTCGAACAATAGTCTACGGCATCCATAATGAAGACCAAAAATCCTTACGCAGCAGCGGAAGCAACGTGAAATTATGAAGAACTTTGTGGATGACGGAAGCGAGGAGACGAATCAAATGAAGGAAGTGCTGCGATCTACACAATAAGTGATGCCAGGTAATCTAAGAAAATCAATCCTTAAATATTAAAAGCAGAGCCCATTCCATCGCTCAATTGTTTACCACTTCAACGTAGCGAATGGATAATCACTGATGTCGAACTACGAAAATCATATTTTATCTTGCCAGAGTTGTCTCTTATGCTCAACCAACAAAAGAAAGACTATATAGCGAAGAAAATCGCCGCTATTATAGAAGAGAGTAAACGTAACATCAGTAACGAAGTGGTACACATCCGATTCACATGGGCTGGCCACGCTTGTGGTGACTACCTAAGAACGCTGTTTTTGGAATAGAAGGAAAACAAAACTTTCCCAACCAAAAAAAAAGGAACGAAGTAGGGATTTTTCGGAGTAGTGTGATTACACCGGATAGAGCAGCACTCAGAGTTATTTAATGTCATAATAAGTAGAGAACGATACTGGAATGCGAAAAACGATACCTCTTTGAAGAACTTACCCATAAATAGCATTTAATAAACAAAATGATCGATACGAAATTCTGGGAGATTGGGAAACTGAGATTTTCTGAAAGAGCTAAGAACTTTAAGGAATTGATATCAAAGAAAGTCAGATAACAAGGTACATTGCACAATCAACGTAGCCAGGTATGGTCTGGTTTACTAGGGTAACATGAAGTTGATAAAAGGGTTTAATCGGACAACGCTTCGACATTCCGCGTGAATGGTCCATAGTCATTCGTTTTTCGATGTGGTGTCTTCGTCGCCGAGACGATTCTAATCTCTTTCGACTAGTAGATAAAAAGAAGAACAAAAACAGAGAAGAAGTAAAGAAAGAAGAGGAAGCATCGACTCGTTACGACGACGAACACACCACATCGAGAGAACGAACAGCTTTGGGCTATCCATTCGGATCATCCCGAAAAAGGCGAAGACGTCGAACGTTCGCCGAATAAACCCTTTTATCAACTTCGAGTTAGCTTAGTAATCCAATAAGGTAGTGATTATTGATGCCGAAGTTAAATGACAACCAGTTTGAAAAAAATATAATTGGCTGTACTAGTATAAAACTAAAGTTTACGCTGTCTTTTAAATTCTGTTAAAGCTAGCAAAAGAGTTAATGGAAACAATGAACAGACGAAAAATTACTGGAGATGAAACCGCGTTATTCGGAAACACAGCTGCAGACAGCCGCACCTCTTTCCAGGCTCGATTTTTTGTAAAGAATTTGAAACGATCGAGAATGATAATTTTAAGATCTCAATGAAAAGACAATCTACTCAATAAGACAGATATCAGCCTGACGACTAATGTTTAGTGGTCCATAGAGACGAAATTGCCACTTCACTAACCCTGGTACACCTCAGAGGTCAGAGGTGAGCGGTTTACTACGTTGCATTCTCCGCGATTAACAGACGATTGACTAATTCGACTGGTACATAAACAATTAAGAATAAAAAAAAACTCGGTATTTAAGAGTGTTAGCTCTGATGGAATAAAAATACTAAGCATACTGTTGTCTAGTTATACGACGTTACTACTGACTTTCACAACCCTCTTGCTCTGTTCCCATTGATTTATCGCTCTTTGAAACTCACTGAGGGGGTCTGATCTATGCCCGTTTCGTTGTCACATTTTAGTATAAGGAACGAAAGATGCGGTGCTTTGAGAGGTCTACGAGAAATCATAAGACAATGGAAAACATCCGCAACCAAAGTGCACCCAGAAGAAAGAGTAAATGGTGAAAACAACGAAGAAAAGAGGGAAACTTAATGAAAATAGCGAATATTAGGTGAGTACAAAGAGCATGAACGTCCCATCTGTCCTGTAGCAATCATATCGATTCGATAACAACGAAAAATGATTGATATACTAAGGAAATAACCTGTGATCACGACGATCGGTAATCGCTCAAGCACAATCAAATGAAAGTTGGCATATTGCTGGGAAGATTTTTTCTTTGGAATCTTGAGAAGATCCCATCAAAGGACTTCGCGACTGACCGCCACACAAAATCGCCAACCGTCATGGAATAGAGGGAGGTTTGATATGCTGATTTCGTACCATTCAATACATTCTTGGCCGAGCTTCTGAGAGAAGATGAAGGACACCTTTTCAGTTTCTAAAATTGGCGATCGATGAACTTTCAATGAGTAATATGGCTAGCTCGAATCCACATCTAGAAACAGCGTCAAACCATCTGTCCTTCTTTTTATTGGACTGTGTGAATAGATCAAAAGACCGTGTACCACCGGGTTCATTCGTGTAAATAATGTGTTAACATAAATCTTACTGGCTACTTAAACCCAATGATATTTTTTTCCCCAATGATTTGATAAGATTAAGAAGACTTAAAACGAAGATCACGTGAGATCATCAAGTACAGTGACACCCAAGCGTGAAAATATTAGAATTGCTTACAGAGCTACGAAGTCAACGATCGTGATGGTCAGGGTTACCCTGTGGCAATCGCTACAGTTAAAGCAGCAATCAATACCGAACCAACAATATGTAAAGGATATAGGATAAAGCTCTCAGTGTTGATCTATCCCTTAGAGATACGCCATGCATTCGACTTCATTAAGGATCGTTGAGTGTAACCGGCCTTTACAATGACTCGCGGTGGCCTATTGATGCATCGAGCCAGTGCTGCTATGATCAATCCCTAAGGGATGCACCATGCATTCGCCTTCATTAAACATCGCTTGGAGGTGATTGAATGCATGTCTGGCCTTTACAATGGCTCGTGGTGGCCTACCGATGTATCGAGCCAGTGCTCATATCCTCCCAGACAAGCCGGGGACCAGGTTGCCGACCCGGAGGGATAGAAGGTTTGGTAGGCCATGAGCGCAGGGGTCGATTCCACGTGTGTGTTGCAAGGCGCCTGCGACAAACACGCTACTCGTGCCTTTCTGTACGAATAGAGAAATATAATTCAAAACGATAACAATTCAGATGATGAAATAGAATGATCGGATGAATCGGAATGGATAAGACGTACGATACTGAAACTGGATGGAGCACGCTGATCAATGGGTGAACACACACTATTTGGACAGGACGAATGGACAAATGGACGGATGTACGGAGAGACGGATGACAGGATGTACGGATGGACGGATCTTCCAGCCGTCGGTGGTCGTGTCCCATCGAATAGATGGGACGGGACTGATGAGTGGGTGTCGTGTAGTGGTGATGACCTCGGCGATGCTCTGCGTTATCAATCGGATTTGGTGTGCCTAATCATTGTCCATTTTGCCATAGATTTTTCGAGAACTCACTATTAGCAATCGATTCGGATCAAATTCATTAGTTATTGTCAAGATTGAACATCATCAACATCAAAAGCAACACTAAAACTTTGTTACAGTTTTCCGTTGGTTGGCTGAGAACGGAAGAGGGAAAATTTCTTCCGAGATATTCGTTCCAAGTGCTTTTGTCCATTGTGCTAATCATTCACTACCTATCTGATTACAATTAGGATAATAAATGCTACGACAATGTTGTTTTTATTGGCAATCGATTTTTTTTCTTTACAATCAATCGAATTTCATTCTATTCTTACGAGAACGTTGAAGAGCTACAGTTCCTTTCCCTCCAAATTTTTCTACCTTATGCTCATTGGTCGTTGCTTATCTGATAACCATAAGATAGTAAATGTTAAGCCGTAGTTAATTTGACTGAAATTGGACTTTTTTCATCTACAATCAGATTTCGTTTTCTTCTTAAGAAATCAAATCACTACAAGAAGTGCTGAAAACCTAGAGTTCCTTTGCCTCCAAACTTTTCCACCTTTGCTAGTGTTAGCCAAGAGATTCATCGAGCATTGTTTGTTCAGTCCATCAAATCAAAACGTCCATAAACAGATACGACACAGATCGATGGTGAGCTGTTGATCCTGGCGTTTTCTCACATTCCGGGAACTGATGCTACTCCCGCCAACGTCGTGGGATCAACCTTGACCAGAAACACAACATTTTTTCGAAGAGAAGAGGTCGAGTTAACTAAAGGAGTAAGTAATAACATAGCGAATCGTTAATACAAGGCGGAATTTTCACAATAATGACACCATAATCATGGTATGGCATGGTATTGTTAGCTTCGATAAAACCTATATTCCTAATATATAACTACAGTGGCATACTACATTACTTATTACTTGCCAACATAGTATTAAATCTAGTGAGTGAGGAGAAAATAGACAACTAGTGGTGCCAAAATCGCTGTGGAGCTGAAACCTATCCGATAACCCTTGATGGGTTTTTGCTGTGTTGACTAGCAATAGATCGACACTAACGACGTAAATGATGAAATGAACCAAATAAGTAAGAATTTTTCGGATTATAGCAAAGCGTACAACATAAAACTGATCCATTAATGACTAACTCGATCTAATCAAGACGGGATTCTGAGAAAAGTATTTTCATCAGGTTTTCGAATGCTTGTGTTTTCGTCAGAGACAGTTATCAAGAAAATATTTTGTTTGGAAACCATTTCATAAGATACAGAACTCACAGTTTACATTGGCTAACATGTCATTGGAAATGGTTGTGGGTTCAGATCTGTGATAACCCTGCAACGTCACTCAAACCGATAAGGAGTGCGACACTTTTAGTAGGACGTTCAGCTAAAGAGTAGATCTGCGCCAGTATTCGCTATCGTGTTGGAAGGTATTGTTGTTCCAATATGGCAAATATTCTCCAAGTCCATCCACATATCCGAAAAAATACCTATAGTGAAGAACTGGAAAGACTCCAATTCTGGATTATATTAATTAGGACAAACAAGGAAAAGAGTTTGTCCAACTACAAAAAACACATCTGATTAAAGGGGAAACTACGGTGCAATATTTGTAACGACGACCATCAATACGGCTTACATGAGACTGAATGTGTGAAAAATCCACGTTTTTTCAATCGATTCCTGACATTGTTGTGAGCCATGTGACAGTGGACGTGTACGTGGATGATGAGGATGCTGTATCATTAATATTCCAGGAAGTTTTCCGTCCTGACGATTTTGAGGTGAATTTTGGAAATTGATTAAATCATTCTAGCGGGGTCAACTCATACGTGCATTGTTATGGGAAATCTTATCATTTCCGTGATTGAAGAAACATCAGTTGTTCATCAAGGCTATTCTCTAGGTTTGATTTTTACCTGCAAGAAAACTATTTGTAAAGATGTCGTTCGTACGCACAGCCTGAGAAACCCGTTAGAAGTAGTGGGTGCTGTTAGCAAAACTCAGTAGATGTGAAGACATCACTGATCGAACCTAAAGGACACTCGCGACTCCTTTCTTTAATAGCGTTATGGTGAAGGAAGGAATGTCTCCTACAACTGCTATTGTAGAGCACTGAGGCCCACAGCTTGTAGGCGAAGGTTATCGAAATGAAGTAGTACTATAAAAGATAAAGCCCTCGGTGTTGATTAATCCCTGAGGGATGCGCCATGCATTCGACTTAATTAAGTATCGTTGGAGGTGATTGAATGCATATCTGGCCTTTACAATGACTCGCGGTGGCCTGCCGATGTATCGAGCCAGTGCTGCTCCAAGACAAGTCTGGTACTAATTTGTCGACCCCGGAAGGATGGAAGGCTTGACGGGCCATGGGCGCAGGGATCGATTCCACGTGCGTGTCGCAGCGGTGCCTCCAACCACTGCGCCACACGAGTCCAATGTAGTACTGTAGTGACTAAAATCGTCCTCCAGTTGTTATCCTACGATCATCTTGGATGACGCCATATTTTTCATCGCACACGATTTCTATTGAAAATGTCTTCTAAAAAAAAATTATTTTTTGCAAGTTACTGAGTGTAGAGGCTTTCACTGAACTCGTCTGCATCTGTGTTGAAGAATGAATACTAAGAAACTAGTGAAAGAAATGCTTTCGGTAAAACAAACGGTCAGAAAAACATGCGTTGAAATCAAAACATGCAGCCCGCACTGTCCCATGCAATTGTTTTGGTTTCAATGCACGCGCTTACTTTTCTCTTAACTCTGCACACAATAAATAAAGACTTACTAGTTAGGATGGCCAAGTCGGAATCTTGACCTGTTCCATACCGCTTTCTTGCTTTTGAAATATAACATAACCCTTTTCTGTGGACCGGAACAGTAAAACAGCGCCGACTTCAGTAAATGTAATACACTCATAAATATCATTTCGCTCGAATATATGACAATGGGAATTGGACATAGCGCTGAATTGAAACGAGGTTGATTACATTCGATATTGATGAATCGTGCATCAATCATGCTCATACATTTAGTAGTGGAAAGAGTGACATCAAAATCTACTGTGTGAGTTCAGAAATGCTTTTTGAGAAGAAAATGTATAAGATCCACTAAACCGTCACTAGCTGCTGCTTTGTCTTTATTATCGATCAGAAGTTAAAAGTCAGAGAACAACAAATCAAAGCAGTTGGGCCGGAATGAAGTGTTAAATATGCATAGTGAGAATTTGCTAATCGTCTAGATCAAGTTAAGAATCTTGCGTGATCCGTAACTGTCTGAAAATATTCACTTGTGAGTCAAGGAGAGGTCTGACGATAGAATCCTTCCAAAGATGCTGATAAGTGAGGTCTAAGCAACGATTAGAAGAAAAACTATGACTGTCAGAAGATTCCCTTTACCGTCATTAGTTCTGTTCGGCGTTTTTAGATGTGATTATTCTGTTTTCTCTGCGGAAACCAAATTTGGGTAACCAGGAACAGAAATACAGAAGGAAAAGGAAACACCGTCGTTAGGTATGATGAAAAGGGTGAGCTAATACTAATAAGGCATCAGTTTTATTTGTTTATCCTAGTTTCGACATCATAAAATTTTGCAGTAAAGGAAAACACCAAAAGGTTATCTAGGAGCAACAAAAAGTTTACGGTTCTGCAGACAACGACTAACAGAACAGTCTGAACTATCATTGCAACTCAGCCACTCACATGATCAAACCCATTCCGCTCTTCCAAAATACAAGATACCCTTCCAGAAGACGAGTACCATCTCGAATGTCTACTATAGTGTCGTCGAGGCTTCACAATGCTTCAAAAAGTTTACCATCATCCATTGTAGCACCATCCACATAAGATTCTCGAACATCTCCGTTACGTGAGCCAATAAGATCTAATGGTGACACCAAAAAAAAGATCTTCTCGGCAAGGGTGTACATTCTACTCATCTGTGATAGCATACTCTTCTGTTTCCTCTTTTAACCTTATATATTTCGGAAAATAGAGTTTTGTACCTCCCAACGGTTTACCGCCTCATCGCGACTGGCAAGTGTTCCTGGGTATCGGACTGCGATGTACAGCGAGGGGATTCATCTCCCGACAGGGAGTCTCAAGCTGAAAAGAAGTCTGGCGTTTCCATTAGGAAACCCAGCTTAGAGTAGACCAATACCAGAATCCACTAGTATCCAGGTCTCAAAGTCGCATGGTGACAAATCTTCCTTTGATTCACAAAGGCTGCGACCGCCTGTGGTGGTAAAGACCTGAGGCAAACTTTGGCCAGACTGATCTAGAGAATCCAGAAAACCACAATATCTTAACTAGCAAATCTCCGAAAAATGGTGACTATGCTTAGGTCTGCATAACCAGTAAGGACGGCTCGTACAAGTACCAAGTATCAAATAAGAGTTTTGTAAGCTTGGCGAAGACGAATGTGGTCTATGTAGGAAGCTGTGAGAAGCTAGCCTGCTTCAGTTAAAATCACTCATTCATATATCCCAACACTCGATTAGATAACTTATTTTAAAAGCAATAAATAAAATCGGGCTCCTTCATGATCGTAATTGGTGGAAAGGATGAGCAATAAGGAAAGTCAGCGACTATGAAACTGAAAACGAACCCACCATAAAGAGGCAAAGACCATCTCTAAAAGTTCCCTTACGCATTTTTAGCAAATCTTTACATTAAGCAACAAAATGTAATAAGCAGGCCAATTAAAAACTGCAGTTTTTGAAGAAAAAAGGTCAAGAATGGTCAGTTCAGAAGTCCAGCGTCCGATCCTCACATTCGCTGACGGTCGTCATCTCGATGAGCGATCCATCGCTACTATCGTTACAAATCTCATCATCGGCGACGCTATCCACGCTAACATCGATGGCGGCATTTCTTTATGTTAAGGTGATGGCCGCCCTTATGTCATGTCATCTCTACAGAGTGAACAGCTCGATATGACGAGTACGGAAGTGTTAGGCTCTCGGCATAGGCATAGAGGAAAAGCTACGCTCCAAAGCCATAATTCTAGCGAAAACAAGGCTCTGCTCCTTTTGCCCTTTATTTCTAGCGAAATAAGCGCAGCCATAAAACGTTACTTAATAAGGGCCGGTCTAAAGAATTCCGTAAGAGTGATAGAAATACCACTGGACACTCTAAGACGCCAGCTAATTGGCAACAGCCTATATGACCGTCTATGTTTAACGAAAAACTGCATAATTTGCCCTAACGGTAGAGACGGTGATTGCATGACCTCGGGTACACTCTACCTGATCCCATGTAAAGCATGCGGGGACGAATACGTTGGCGAAACAGGTAGAGCGCACTGGGTTTTAGCGTAAAAGAACACTTAGTCGGCAAATCTAAATTAAGACAAAACACTCGACTCGGCGCGCATAGGATGCAGGAACTCTACCTGATCCCATGTAAAGCATGCGGGGACGAATACGTTGGCGAAACAGGTAGAGCGCACTGGGTTTTAGCGTAAAAGAACACTTAGTCGGCAAATCTAAATTAAGACAAAACACTCGACTCGGCGCGCATAGGATGCAGGAACATAACGGAGAAGATTTTGAAGTAGGAGTTACTATCCTCACGCACGAATCAAAAACATCAGCGCGTAAAACTCTTGAAGCGTTTTCGATCAATTCCAAAGATTCAAAAATGAATAGCAAGTAGTGTCGTGCCGTCACGCGTGACCTGGCGCCATACCTCAGGCTAATCCAATGACCAGATAGACACAGGCACAGTCCTCGCCCATGTAGTACTCTGTGCGGCTGCTCTCTCTGCTGTCTGACGACACCGTAAACCGGCGTTGTTTTGAATATCGTTTAACTCGTATGGCACCCACTTGCCCAGCTTTTTTTGTGTTGCCTATGGGATTCATGTGAGTGGAAATTATTTGTGCGCTTACGTCAAGCTGTTCTACAAGCTGTCGAACGATAGTTATTCGCGTGTTTACTTCCACTAGTCAATTCGTCGTCGTTAAGTTCATTGGGACGTTTTCTGATTTCTTTGTTTTCGAGGTCGAAATCATCAGCTCGAAATCCCCGAAACCATGTTCGCACTGTTAATTCACCAACACTACCTTCGTCACAAACTTCATTAACGCTTTAAGTGGTCTCTGCTGCCCTACTATCGAGTTAAACTCGTAAACGAAAATATGACGAAAAATCTCGTTTTCGACATCTAAAGCTCAAAATTGGTAAAAAAAAAATAAATTTTAACAAAATATAAAGAAATAGTTCAAAGAAGTATAAAATCAGCTTTTTACTGATGCATTATGTTGTAAAGAACAAAAAATATTTAATTAGTAAAAAAAATAAATAAAACAATAAATATTCTGAGGAGCTCATTTGTTTCTGAACCACCTAATGGAAATGAACGAAAACGAAGCACTGTGTTAACGGCTTTAGTTCTCTTAGAGTCAGCAGAATGTACTTTCTACGACAGTGGTTTCCATCATAGCAATGGCGATTTCACTGCGATGAGGTCACCATGGGTTGTTCTACCGTAATGGTTCATAGCCAGTTCAATATGATACCTCTAACAACATGAAT
>MQTX01000204.1:778915-833654 GCA_009735665.1 Angiostrongylus cantonensis
ATATACTTCCCTGTCACTTGATTGCAGGCTTTTGGCCGAATTGACTCGTAGAATACAATGACTCGTAGAATACTGGAATAATAGTAGAATAGAATAATAATAGAATACTCGTAGAATAACAACATGAATAAACGAGGATAATATTTACTGCTATGACAGCTTTTGGAGGCAACGGTATTTGTTATGACGGATCATCTAGTCATTCTAAGTGACAGGTTCTCAGATCGCAGCAGAACCCAGACACGAGCTCAGTGATCTTTATGGACAACATTCGCAAGATAACGAAACGAATAGGGAACTCCCGAGGTTTGTACAATATCTGGAAATAGACCATCTGCGTACATAGGTATTCGATTTACACATCATCATCAAATTATTCCTTTAATGTATTGATTTAAGGTCGAATTAAAATCTATCAAATCTAAATTTCATAAGGTTACTTAATGTCTGTTGAAAATCATACTATCTTCGTTGTAGTTCTCAAGACTGACTTTCAATATTGATCAATAATTCGCTATTTTTTGTCACACTCGTAGCAACATGGCTCCGGGAAAGGCGAAATCGCCGAAACGTCATTCATCGACCAACAACACCACCACCACCACCACCACCACCACCACCACCAACAACAACAACAACAACAACAACAACAACAACAACAACAACAACAACAACAACAACACCGACAACGACAACGACAAAAACAGCAACACCGTAAACAACAACAACAACAACATCGACAGCCCCGACAACAACACTGACAACAACACGACACCTTTTGCCAACCTCTTATTAGCTCAGCAAGAGCGGATCATAAGGAGATGTTAATAATTATACCAGCCTCGCATTAGCTCAATAAGATCAGTTTATAAGAACATATAAACTTGCTATTTTCTTTATAAGCAGAAAAACTGACGTTTCGGCGAATTGTGCCTTCTTCTGAGCCTGAAAAGATCGACAGCCAACTTGACCTTTCCAGGCTTGGAAGAAGAAGAAATCCGGCGAAACGTCAGCTTTTTTGTGAAGAAGTAATAAAATAAAATAGCGAGTTATCTTCATTGCACTGAATCCCCGTAATCCTGCTGTTTCGAAATCCATACATTCCTTCATGCAGGGAATCACGTAACTGCTGCAATGAACATTTGTTTGGTTGAACAAATATTTCTGCAGTTTTTACCTTTTTACGCTCTATCTATTATCCTTGCACGATAAAATATACGCGAAGTAAAACCACAATGATGATGATACACAAGCAAAATTCGGAACCCCAGGTGAGCGAGCTTCTAGTCCACGATTGCCCTTTACGAGTGTTCATACCGTGTTTATCCTCTTCTCCATCGAGGCCCTTGATTTACCTTTCTCTCAACCGGTTTTTTACCCTATCAGTGCTACCATCAATCATCTGTCAACGGGAACGTAACAAAAGAAAAATGGAATGGATAAAAACAACAGGAATTGATGAATGAATGAAGAAAAGCTAAACATTGTGATTTTGACTGCAGTTTCAGCTTAATAGGGTCAAATGCCGATTTGTTCCCGCAGACCATTCCGTTGAAATGGAATTGCTGATGGTACCGTTAGAGCCGGGCGCGTGTGGCGCAGTGGTTGGAGGCGCCACCGCGAGTCATTGTAAAGGTCAGATATGCATTCAATCACCTCCAACGATACTTAATTGAAGTGGAATGCATGGCGCATCCCTCAGAGATTGATCGATGCCGAGAGCTTTATCTTTTATCATTTTACCGTTAAAGTGAAAAACTGGCTGAAAGAAAGGCAAATCAAGGGCCTTAGTGGTGCAATGGCTAAGATGTGAGCCCCTGGAAGGAGTAATCGTTGGTTTGAATGTGAACTGAGGTGTGAGTTTACTCAACAATTTTGTAATGTTTAAAAAGTAGGCGCTCTCATACATAATGGAATTGATAACTCTAGGTGACGCTTTCAAAATGAGTTCTTGACGATGCTTAAGACATGAAAGAAGATGAGATAGTAATGGAATGTGGACTAGAATGAAAGTCATTTTTTGACTATCGATAAATGGTGAAAAAAAAATTTGCCCTTAAATGAGACAAGTAGCATTTCAGACAAAGAGGTATCCGGCAAAAAATATGGAGTAGGATATGTGAATAGACTTATAAAGTATAAAGGAGGTTAGCACAATGGTAGTGATGTCCGGCATCACGAGCATGGTATTAGTTCGATTCCGCTCTGGGCCAACCGAGCCTCTCATCCCTCCGAGGTCGGTAACTTGGTACAAGACTTGTGTAAGAAAAAAATCACTCTCTGCAGTCCAGTTAAAGACGATCCAGTCCATGCTATATCAGAAGTCCAAGGAGAATAAGATGAAATGAAAATCCTCAAGTAGCAACCGAAGCCACACGTAATAACTTGGAAGACCTTCGTGGACAATGGATCCGAGGAAACGAATTGGACATGAGGAGTGTTTTCCGCACAGTAGAGGAGAGAATGGAATAAACAAAATAAAATAAAATAATAAAAAAGAAGCTTAGCAGTTCGTATGTGCGAAAGAGATGAAACTCGCATGCTATTAGGTCGGTCGGAGATTAATGCCCGAATCGTAGTTTTATCGTTATTGTACGTGTCTATCAATGTTTTCTCTTTAGAATCCGCAGAGTTACAGACCAACGCAGAAATCATTTCCTGCATGTTTTCCACGCATTAAGGAATTATAATGGAAAATGTGCTGCTGACAATTTTTAAAGGTTAGAAATCGCAATGATGGCAAGACGGGAATTTTGACAAATCTAGTACTTTTACGAATTCAAACTCGGACGTGCGCTTACCAAACGACTCAAAGTACTACTGAGATTTGTGCCCTAAAGGTTATAACGTACTCACGTCGCTTTCAAGAAAACTGGCCGTGG
Organism: Angiostrongylus cantonensis; assembly: GCA_009735665.1. Classification (NCBI taxonomy): domain Eukaryota; kingdom Metazoa; phylum Nematoda; class Chromadorea; order Rhabditida; family Metastrongylidae; genus Angiostrongylus; species Angiostrongylus cantonensis. Next base: position 781,798 of record MQTX01000204.1, read on the forward strand.
CAAAATCGACCTTGGAGGTGCGGAAAGTCGGAAAGTCGAGGACGCATTCCCGCATTTCACGGTGGTGAATTAAAGGATGTACTAGAAGCAAATATTCGCCCAATTGTTCGGTGACTTGTAAAAGAAAACAGTGTAAGAATTTAACCTATTTCAAGGTATTTATGGATAACTGGGAAGTTGAAAAAGCGACAAATGGAAGGCGTACTAATTGAATGCGCTTTCTCTAGCATAAGGCGCTAGCACACGGCTCGCTAAAGGTTGAACGAGCTGCGCCACGAAACTCTGCCTTATCCTCCGTACCCACCAGACCTTTCGGCTACAACTAGTCCTTCTTCAAGCACTACGATAACTTTTTGGGCGAGAATGCTTCAAAAACAAAGCTGAGGTCAAAACAGTCTTCAATAACTTCCTTGCCTGTAGAAATCCTAATTTCGAGCGCTGGCACAAGTGAACATGTTCCTTGTGGGCAAGAATGAGCAAATTTTAAAGGCCTTACAATGATGAGAAAGTGAGTTCTGAGCTGAAATATGCCACTACGAAAACTGAGGTGGAAACAGATATTCCTTTCCGGAGAGCCCATAATAGGTACTCGAACAGCTCTTAAGACTAGTTGTATTAGCGATATCTTCTGAAATATAACCGGCACTCTCAATATCTAGCCGGAATGCAGAGCCCTGACCTTCGAAATCTGTCACGTCTTCGAGATCCGGAAGAATATACATCGAAAACGAAACATTGATGGGATGGTCACATAATGAGAAGAACAGACGACAGATGGACAAAAAGAACAGTAGAGTGGACTCCAAGAGAATGCAAACGTCCCTTGGGCGACCACCTACACGTTGGGCGGGCGTGTTCGTTAACAAAGTTAATCAGCTGTACCCGCAGCTGCAGCTGTTTTTCAGATCACGGCATGAGACTCGCAAGCGATACCATGCTCGAACAAGACCACCACCATGGACTACGATTGCGAGAGAAAGGAACGAATGGCATATGTGCTGGGGTCCGCACAACTCGTGAAGACGGACCGTCCAAGTATCCAAGTAAGGATCTTAGTAAAATTGACTCGTCATGATAATTCTAATGCTATGGGTTTAGATGAATTGATTCTTCAATGACACAGCGAAGCGGAACATCTCGATACCAACTTCAAAATTATAGGTTGAGCTGAACAGAATGCAATTGTCAGTTCGCCGTTTACCACATTCTCTACCTAACTGCTGCCATCTTGCATTGGATTGAACAGTGAAGTAGAACAGGAATGAGAGAAATAGGAAAAAGATGATGATAACGATAATGACTGCTGATGACTGCGACAATAACGACAATGATGACTTTGGTGCTTTTCCTACAGCTCGTGGTGATGAAAATGATTAGATGATGATGAGATGATTATGAACACTATAGTAGTAGTGATATTCAAGAAGATTGATTGAATGATTGATGATGATGAATGATGAATGAGATTGATTATTGATTGAAACGGTAAGTACTAATCATCAAAAACTTCAACAAGAGCCATAGTTAGAGTTTTAGCGGTTTAAATTGTGAACATGAACACATCTACTATTCCTAAAATTTTTCTAGATAAAAGAAGCATCACTACTGGTTACGGTAGATGTTTAAATGCCTATTGATTTTGAAATGAATAGAATTTTTTTGGAGAAGAACTTGCTCCAAAACTAAAAATAGAATATTTTCAGAGAATAAACCTTGGTTTCGATTGAAAAAGGCCTCATCGGGTTCAGATTGATGTCGTTCTTCGTAGAAAGACTCCACCGGGTCCATATTTGCACGATTTGTGGGTCCTATATTTGTTTAGTTTATGGCAGCGAGTTTGCTCAGCTTTCGCTATTACGCGCTTGACAATCATGAAATAAACCTAGCCGAAAACTCGCAAGTTTAAAAAGAAAAACGGATTAAATTTTTTTTTATGAAGGTTGGGTGGATTCGTGGAATCCTGTAATAGCTTTATTACAGTGATCCAAACAGGGGAAGACTTCTCCTAGATCGGACAGAGCTTCACTCACGCAAAATCGTATCAATTTGCTCACGTGGCACGTTTGCTGGATAGTATCATAATGAAAAGTAACTGTAAAAGGCGCGTGCAGTGAAGTGGTAGGAGACGCCGAGCAATACACTTGGGATCGATCCCCGCACCCCAGGCTCGCTAAGTCTTCCACCCGTCCGGTGTTGGCAAATTGGCACCAGACTTGTCTGGGAGGATAGCAGCAGTAGCTCGATACATCGGTAGGCCACCGCAAGGCAATGTATGGGCCAGAAATGCAGTCAATCGCCTCCAACGATACGTAAATAAGTTGAATGAATAGCGTATCCCAGAGGGATTGATCAACGCGGGGAGCTTTATCTTTTATTTCATCCTTTTAAATGAAAAAGATAGAGGTGATAAGCATTTTTATTATGATACTGGGTTGTTCCTATAACTCCAACAAATCCTCAATGAACAAAACAGTTGAAAATTTGAAAACTTTGGAAAAATGTGTACATATCACTCTGGAAGTACAAGTAACTTCTCCGGCATTTCATTTTCTGCTTATTTCAGGACTTCTAAGAAGGGAAAAGAAACCGCCCTCTTTCGTTGATGAAATCCGCTTTCAAACCTCGCGATTGTTGAAATACGCTTTGCTTAGTCACTTAACAGCTCGAAATACTATTGAGAATCTGGAAGGGAAAAAAACCAATCTATGGGCTCCAGAATGTCAGGATTTCGTCAGTGTGGAATACGATGTGTCACATTTTACTGCCCAGAAATGGATAATTTGATCGTTTTAATTCCACCGGTTAAAGTTAACATTGAGCTGAAATGTGGTTAAATTCCGAGGGTTAGATCGATCATGAAAACACACGCATTTAAACACATGCATGGTTTTGTGAATCAATTTCGCATGGGAAATGTCGCCGTAAGTATGCTTCATTCACAATATCTGCGAATACAATTAACTTTCACGGATATTAGCATAGCCTTGAACCATAGGATGAGTTAGTTGTGGAGGCTAAACGATGAAGTGAGTCAACGTTTCCAGGACCGACTTTCTATTAACCTCGGCATTGGAATATGAATGCGTAGTTTTCTTGTTCAGCAATCGCGAGGTTGTTATACAGCATACATTTACTTCCATAGAAAAACACAATACAACACAACAGTAGCTGACGTTTCGGCAGCATCGCCTTCTTCAGAGCCTGGAAGCGTATACTGGTTTAAAATTTATTACGCCAAACCCTTCAATAACACTTACAGTAAGACGAGAAACTTCATGGCAATTACATGATCAACAGCTTCTCGAAAAATTCACCGCTTTTTTTTACATGATTTCCAATGAGGAAGGTTAGAACAGCTGATTATAGTCGCACATGGTTGATGACGGCGCCACCTCACATCAGAAATTGATGCGAACATACGGGGTCAGGTCGCGTATCATCTGTGGGCATTCCTCCCTGCTATTCATTGCAGGGTTTTGGCATTTATCCAAAAAGCCTCAAGAAGTTTTCACGCTAGTGTTTTAGTCTCCTATGGAAGGATATTGATTTTTACTTCAAAATCGTCTCCGCTATGCTTTTGTATGTTATGCGTGCCTAGTGGGGACTTTTCTTCAGGGTCAGCAAATTGCTACCAGGCTTGACTTGAAGCATGAAAACATTAATATGATATAACCATAATGATACTAAGATGTTTTCAAAACTCCGGACCGCTGTTGTCTGCGGTGTGAACCGCACACGTTATTACCCTCTGCGGTGGAAACGCGTTTACCACCACACCATGCTACTCCTTCGTTTCATCTTTGTCTCAGCCCTGCTATTGACCTATAGGTTCTATAAGCAATCACACGTCAACGAGATTGATATGGAATATCTCAGCATCGTTATGCTTATATTTCACATAATACCTTGCCATTAAGAATTTGTAGGCAGTAAATAAAAACTCACGACATTGTGATTTATAAAACAGCTTCAGCTTAACTGGGTTCAATGCTGATTTGTGCCCCCAGACCAGTCCCGTTGAGGGCTGATCGCTGGTAGCACCTATAGGTCAATAACACGGCTGAGAAGAAAGCGAAACGAAGTACGCACATAGTGTTGTGGTGAATGCGTTAGCCAGCGAAAGCGTGTTCGGTACGGTCATCACCGCAGACACCAGCGATTCGGAGTTTTGCAGATGTCTTAGCATCACTATAGTTGTATTTCGCATAATACTCTGCCATGAGAAACACTAGGCAATAAATAAAAATTGACGACTAATATGACACTTTTTAAATTTTTTAAACTACTACGATAATCTATAAGTTTTTACCTACTGCCCACTATTTTTCATGACAGGATATTGCGCGAAAAACAGTCACAATGATGCTGAGATATCTGCAAAACTTGGATCGCATCCCGGATCGAACAGCCGTTATTCTTTCAGGAGGCTAAGTTCTTACGCATGACACACCTAAGACCCTCGTTCTGTCTTTCCCTCAGCCACTCGTTTTACCTAAATGGTGGCATCAATAAAATGACAACGATGATGATATGATGACACTAGGGCGAATATGACACACTAGGACGCTATCTCGAGTCATTGTATTGCTTAAATATCTGTTAGTACCAACAAGTACATATCAATGCACCACCAGATGAACAAGCTCAGTTCATAAGAACATATAAATAAATTCACCAATACCCTCTACAATAGTGCGAATAAAAGCGAACGGACAGTGTGTAGCTAAGAGATTGATTAACTCAGAACGCTTGCGTTTAATGAAATGGAGTAGAAATGTATGAAAAATACAGAATATGTCACTGGAAGAAACGATGACGGCAGCTTTGATGGAGGGAACTGAGACGAGAATTGCCAGTGTCAGTCTTCATACTGCGTCATAATGACGAAACTCGACAATGACGGCGTGCTCATTGTTAGCTGTAGCGGCCAATGGGACAAATTCGTTAGCGTCATTCATTCTTTTAGGATGATTGACTGGATCAACAACGTCTTGGTAATCGATCAACGTATGTGATTTCGGTCGTGACTCGCAGATAAAACCGCTTTTTATTTCATCTAGAAAATCTCTGTTTTATCTCTTTATTCGGGGAGGAAAAAAAAAGCAGGACACCGCACTCAAAAAGTTCAAAATGGAAGATTTCTATCTATTAGAAATGATCTCAGAAAGAAATCGCTACCAGGATAGAGTTTTCTTACATACTGATCGTTAGTATTTTTGTGTCCTTAGTGGATTTGTACAAGTACGTGAATTTAGTAACTATAGAAACCGCTACGAAACCAACTTTCATTTAACCTCGGCGTGAATAATCAGTATATGACTTTGAATTCCTCAGCTTACACGAAGTTGTTATACAAGCTTTCTTCGGCTAACGTTTCGACGTCTTCTTCTTCTTCAGAGCTAATAGACTGAGTCAATGGCCCATAGGCCATGCGTCCTCAACCATAGGTTATTAAGAAGACGAAAACGCCGAAACGTTAGCCGAGTAAAACTTTTACAAGTTCGTATAAGCCGAATAATTTGAAGAAATACAAAGACTCAGCTTGCTATAAGCTGGACGGTGCCCTTGTAAGTGAGATCGGACTAGAAACTGCGTTGATCCACTCAGCAATAGCTGCATCTGTCGCTGGTTTCTTTCATTCACTTGTAATGATGAAGTTTACTGCATTTAGGATAGTTCGCTCGCAAAAGAATAAACTAAGAGATTAGAGTAAAAAAAAGATAAAGCCCTCGGCGTTGATCAATGCCTGAGGTATACACTCGAGGCAATCGACTTTATTAAGGATTGTTGGAGATGACTGAATGTATATCTGGCCTTTACAATGACTCGCGGTGGCATGCCGATGTATCGAGCCAGTGCTGCTATCCTCCCAGACATGTCTGGTACCAATTTGCCGAACCCGTAGGGATGAAAGGCTTGGTGGGCCATGGGCACGGGGATCAATTCCATGTGTGTCGTAGTGGCGCCTCCAACCACTGCGTCTCACGCGCCCAGAAGATTCGAGTAATCGACAGAATTAGTACCAATAAGGATGCAGTAAAAAGCACATATGGAGTCCCGAGTCGACAGAACCCTTTTATTCCAGGTAAGTTTTTTTGTACAAAGATAATTTGAGCTAAGTACCGGATTTTACCTCGTAACAGATTTTAAATCAATGGAATTGCATTGTTAACCATTAAGCGACGACATGACTTCAATAAGAGCCATACGACTTCCTTCAACATTTATTGAACATTTCTCATCCGGTTTCATATGAATGATAACCGATGGACAAGAGCCATTAGTCACTAGATTACTCGGGATGTCAAACGTACTGCAGGAAGGCCACCGACCCGATGGTCAGAGTTCTTCACGAAGAGCCTAGAAGAAAGATATGATGCTCGACGAGTCCCTAGAGCGAGCAGAACCCACTGGGCTACTCTTGCACGCGACAGGGAAAAATGGAGGATTTACTGCCGCCCGCTCGAGTCACTCGACGATCGACGGGACTACAGGTGATACAGGTGATCTCATCCGGTGTTAAATTCCATTAACTGTAAGAAAGACCATCGTTGTCTAGAGAATAAAGTTTTCTGGTTCTATTACAAAGAAATTCTAGTCTTTTAAAGGCTATGACATATATAACTTCCACTTGATAACCGCAAGGTTCAATTTTCAATCCCGAAAGCAATAGAACGAAAGGGATTTCGTCCAGGAAAAAACACCTGACAAATAATCAAAAGTTAAATTGGAAGAGTACTACATTTCATTAAGTTTCAACTGAGCCCATGCTTTAGCTAGATGGTTTCCATGGATTACAGATTCAAATGGAAGTACTTAAGCGCCTGCATTAAATGAGAAAGGCACGTCCAAGTAGTAGCTAAACATCGTGGTTTCGCCTTACCTCACTAGAAAAAAAATTTGAACAAGTCATTGCTTTTTTTCTACAAGCACGAGGTTGTTAATAACAACACGTATTCAATACTCACTCGTTGACGTTTGGGCAGTTTCCGATTCTGCCCAGTCGTTCTTTTCCTTGTAAGTCTTCCAGTTATTTGATGGAGACCAGTCTCACATTCATTCTTAGATTGTTGAGGAAATGAAAAACTTGGTTAAGTTTCACATTTCATTCTCATTTTTCGTCTGAACACACTAGCAGAATAGGAATGTGAAATGTAGTTGTGGAAAAAACCAACGGAAGGTGAAGGATTATGCCGTGATATAATTTCTAGTGGAAAATGATCCGATTCACAAAAACAAAGCTATGGCTGATGTTAAGGGTGCGTGTGGCGCAGTGGACGGAGACGGCTCGCAACATACACGTGAAATCGATCACTGCTGCGCCCATGTCCTACAAAGTGTTCCACCACTCCGGGGTGAGCAAATTGGTACCAAACTTGTCTGGGAGGATGCCAATACTAGCTTGATACATCAGTAGCCCACTGCGAGTCATTATAAAGGCCAGATATATTCAATTACCTCCAACGATATTTAATGATGGCGAATTCATGGCGCATCTGTCAGGGATTGATGAACGCCGAGAGCTTTACCCTTTACCCTTTTTTATAGCTGATGTCATTTTAGGCAGTCCAGAAAAGAAACACTGACTCTAAATAAAGTTCGAGCATGAGGAAAAAAAAATGGAAAAGTGAAAACGCTAGCATAAATGGTTGAAAAAACGTGCGATGAAGTTTCTTTTCGTGAGGGTGAAACGACGACACGGTGACGATGGGGAGTTTTCCTGTTGAGCAAGCAAAAGGTCAGTGTAGGATCGAATAGTTAAAGATTTAAAGCACTCAGTAGACAGTGGTTGGTTTTGCTGGACGGTCAGATGACCATCAGTGACCTTTTCGAATGCATCTTCAGATTTTTTACGGTCAGGGAATAAACAGTAGCAATGGCTAAGAATTGAGATAATAGTTGGCATTGGGATGGTAAACACTAGGAATCCGACCATATCTCGATACACTCAATCTGACCGTTTGAAATGACGTCTGATAACGACAAATATTTACACAACCTTTGTGCCATATACTATTATACGTTTACACTTCCACAAGGAGTACCATGCATTAGGGAAGGAAAGGACCGAAAGACCTTCGTGATGAATCGAAAATGAGAAAATAAGTGTTGCAGGTAAGAAAAAAATCGAGAAATAATGTTAAGGAGGAGCGACTATGAGGAACGGAGAGCATAAGATGAATAGGAGGGAAAAAGAAGTGCAGAAAGGGGAGAACAAGGAGAAGGAGAATAATCAGAGGTGAAAAAACATGCACGCACTGATAGAAGATAGGAAAACATGGAAAGCAGGACCGTTTAACAGAAAGCGAAGAACCAGACAGAAGCAGAGAATAAGAAATAAATTTGTCCCAATGCGCCAAGAAGCGTGGTATTATTAAATTGGCATCACTGAAATTCCAATGAGTAAAGCGTCTACTTTTACTAATGGTACTGATAAATAGAAAGCTAGCTGAGAGAAACACAGAGCAAGGGCTTCCGTGGCTGGCTCAGTGTGTAATCGCGAACCCTTGGAAAGGGAAATCGTGGTTCGATTTGGCCAGGGATCCAAGGCTTACGAATATCTCAGCATCACTGTGTTTGATCTCGCATAATACCCTGCCGTAAGAATTTTAGTAGACAGTAAATAAAGAGCTATACATAAAGCATTTACCTTTGTAATATTCAAAGAACAGGGCACTGCAATGATCTAGGGAAATTTGAACTAACTGATCTACCACTTGAATGCTTGGAGGCTGTAAATTAGCAGATTCGACTAAATTACAGAAATTAATAATAAAAAAAGGGAAAAATCTGAAGATGGAAAGTTTCAAACCGATGTGCGTCAGAAAAGGAACGAGAAAATCAATAATCATTCCCATGATGTTGCCCTTTCAGAAGAAAGTGCAACGTCTTCTGGAGATCGATAGTTCTATTAGAAACACTAAAACACATCCAAGGTTCTTTGTGACTTATCAAGCTTGAGTTCTCAATCGAATGGCAACAACAATCAAAGCACCACTCTAAAAAGAAACAGGAAAGTCTGGAAAAGTTTCAACGTAGGAATTTTAGAAGCACTGTGATGTTTGCATCTTGAATATATAGCATTTAGGATCACAAAACAATTCGAAGGAGAGGATGAAGGCTGCTTACGTTGCGCAGAATATGAAAATTTCCTCCCGCCCGGTCAAAGACGACAGATTGAAGACACTCAACGGGTCTACTATTAATCTTTCAAAAAAGTAGTAACTATTTTGACATTCGGGCTTTCCTTTGTTCTTTTTCTCAGAAGAAGTCGCACGTGGACAAGTTGATGTAGATGTATTACGAAAGGCTTTACCGTAATGACATGGGATGTACGTGGCATAAAGCCGTCGACTTAAGCAGAACATCAAAAATGTCGTAGTGATCTCCATCACGAGTGCTAAGATGATCTTAAACGATTCTTAGAAACGTTTGCGGCTAACAAACTGCAGTCTGTAAAGAGTTGGATGCTATCACTATTTACGGGAATTTTTTCGTGAATTTTGTTCCGACATAACCCATTTAGGGCTCGTGTGGCGCAGTGGCGTGAGGCACCATGCATCACATACGTGGAATCGATACTCGCACCCATGGCTCACCGAACCTTCCATCCTTCTGAGATCGGCAAATTGGTACCAGACTTATCTGGAAGAATAGCAGCACTGGCTCGATACATCAGTAGGCCACCGCGAGTCATTATCAAGGTCAGATATGCACTCAATGCCCTCCAAACGATGCTTAGTGAAATCGAATGCATGGCGCATCTCTCAGGGATTGATCTACGCCGAGAGCTTTATCCTTTCATTTGTATTATGTTTGTTTTTCATTAACAACCTTTTGTTCCGGTTCGACAAATTTGCCATATTCCTTTTCCTTACTCTTTGAGCTCCTTTAGCAACATCTCTATTTCAATGAAATTTTTAGAAAGCATTGTAATCTCGACGGGAAACATTTAGAATTTTCGCGTTGAGAAATAAAACTTATCAGTACCTGTCGGGCAACTTTATTATATAATGCAGCGTGGAGATGAATGCTTTTAGGATTCTGTCCCTTTTTGGAGCAATTTTCTTATGGGAAAAGCTAAGATAAAGAGCGAATGAAGCAAATAAAAGAGTCCTGTGTTTCAAACTACGTTGCGCATGTAACCGATTCAATAGAATTTCTAAGAACTAAGCTTTCTCCTTGCGTAATTTCCGATATGCCTGCAAGTATAGCCGTTGTGGGGACTTTGTGGCACATTCCACTCAATGAAAACCAATGATGATTCCTTAGGTTATATTCCCAGGGTAAATGGCCATGAACAACGTCTCTCACTGTTTTTAATAGGTTTGGCATCCTTCTTTTCGAAGTCAGGTGTCGGTTCAGTAGCGTAGTATGGGTTCAGTCCAGGACAAGGATGTTAGGAAGAACATTTTGCTATAGCCGTAAAAGGGAAATATTTAGAGGTATCTGTTTTATCTGTTTTAATCGATGCTTTACCAATTGCTGGCCGTTTTCCTTTGAAGAACGGTTACGGTTGCTCTTGAGTTCTAAGATTAATATCGGTTCACCACCACACCATGTGGGTCCTTCGTTTCGCCTATCTTTCAGCTAGGTCTATCGACCTTTTGCCATCAGCAATCACCTCTCAACGGGAATGATCTAGGGAGCCCAAATCGGCAATGAATCCGGTTAAGCTGAGGCCACAGAAACATCGTGGTTGTTTCCACATAATATCCTGCCTTGAAAAATTGTAATAGGCGGTAAACAAAAAGTTGACACTAATATCAGTATTGGGATCACTTAGAGTAACTTATTATCAAAAGCGCTGTCAGATTATCACACAATTAATCGTCATCAGATATATTTATTTATATGATCTTACAAACTGATCTTCTTTAGCTGATGCGAGGCTGGTATAGGTCTTCGTTGTCGTTGTCGTTGTTGTTGGGGTTGTTGGTCGATGGCTGACGTTCCGACGATTTCTCCTTTCTCAGAGCCTGAACGTATTTTATATTAGAATACTTTAATTATTCGGTGGAAAAAAGGCTAAAGTATTAATGAAGATCAAACTTTTGAACAGATGCCATATTGAACAGAAAGGCTACTCACCGTGATGTTACGAGTGGGACTGGCCCACGCGCTGTTCACGTGGGGTCGCGAGCGAGGTACATCCAGGGTTCAAAATATCATTTTGAAATAAGGCGCCAGGTCAGGTGTGATATTAAGGTGTTCGTCGTTACGGTTCACCTTTAGATTTTTGAAATTTATCCAAAACGCCTTAAGTGTCTTGCGCGTTGATGTTTTCGATTCCTTCGCTAGGATCCAGACAGTCACATCAAAATCATCGCCATTGTGCTTTTGTGCCCTAAATGTACTGAGAGGAGTGCTTTGACGAATTTTGACTTTCCTAACTAGGTGTTCTTTTATGCTGATATAAAGTGGTCGATCCGTTTCTTCAATACATTCCTCGCTGCATGCGTTGCATGAGATCAAGTATATTATACCAGAACTCAAGCAATCCCCATCTCTCCCGTTAGGACAGATCGAACAGTTTTTTGAGCTGCACAAACGATCATAGAGACTGTGTTTTACCTTTTATTTTCTGCCTGTTCGCTAGGATCCAGACAGTCACATCAAAATCATCGCCATTGTGCTTTTGTGCCCTAAATGTACTGAGAGGAGTGCTTTGACGAATTTTGACTTTCCTAACTAGGTGTTCTTTTATGCTGATATAAAGTGGTCGATCCGTTTCTTCAATACATTCCTCGCTGCATGCGTTGCATGAGATCAAGTATATTATACCAGAACTCAAGCAATCCCCATCTCTCCCGTTAGGACAGATCGAACAGTTTTTTGAGCTGCACAAACGATCATAGAGACTGTGTTTTACCTTTTATTTTCTGCCTGCAACAATTTTCACGGCAGGTTACTAAGCGAAATACAACCACAACGTTGCTGAGGTATGAGGTTTTGCAAATATCTCAGCAACGTTGTGGTTGTATTTCGCTTATACCCTGCCGTGAAAATTGTTGCAGGCAGAAAATAAAAGGTAAAACATTGTGATTTCAACTACAGCCTCAGCTTAACTGGGTTCAATGCCGTTGTGGGCTCCCCAGATCAATCCCGTTGATTGGTGATTGCTGACGGCAAAAGATCGATAGAACTAGCTGAGAGACGGGCGTAACAAAGGATCCGCATGGTGTGGTGGTGGGCGCGTTACTCCCCGGAAAGGACAATAGCGCGTTCGTTACCCACCGCAAACACCTGCGGTCCAGAGTCTTGCAAATATCTCAGCAACGTTGTGATCATAGAGACGGTTGCGTACTAACTGACAGCGTAGGATATTGGGTGGGATGTCAATAATGGTTACATGATTTTCAAGACCACTTTTTCTTAGGCATCTCTTAATGGCGTAATCTACTTCATTTGGTATGAAGGGTGGCTTAGAGGGAATCTTACTTACATCCGAAACATTATTTTGGCAAACCACCCTACGTTTTTGTCCCGAGTGGCTTCTACTTCGTAGCCATTGGAAATGGCTATTTTTCGTGCCAGGTTTTGCGATTCCTTCCTTTCCTCTTCCATTCCATTTCCTTTCGCTTTCCGATTCCTGTGCACACATTTTTACCAGAACGGTACATGTTTTTGATAAGTGCTTTTTCATGTGTGAAGGATTAGAGCAAAGGTAGTGAACTAGTACATTTTTGCTACTTGGCTTACGATACCATTTTCTTATATAGCTTCTTCCTAACAGCTTTATTTGGATGTTTAGGAATGGAAGCCAATTCTCGGCTGGTTTTTCTCTTGTAAATTTTATATACTCTGGCTGTCGGTGTAACATTTCAAGGCACTCATCCATCTGTTCTTGTGTGAAACATTCCTGAAGCAGTCCTCTATGTATCGACAGTAGAGTAAGGGTCTCTCATAGAGAACTGGAGCTTCCACCTTAGACATGAAAGCGATGGCAAGGCTTGGTGCTAAACCCTGTCCCATGGCCAACCCTTTAATTTGTGCAAAATATTTTCCAGACCACCTAAAGATTGAACAGATAAGACACTGTTTTAAGATAGTCATTAGTTGCGTAATCGACAAGCCGTACATTTCTATTTTTTTTCTTCGTGCTTTACAAGTAACTCGAGAATGAATTACATTGCGGAATCACTCGGCAGGTTGGTATAACATCGGATGACTCCATTAGATGCGTGCTGTTTGGTTCTTCATTAATACTTTAGCCTTTTTTCCGACCGAATAATTAAAATATTCTAATGTAAAATAGGGGCGCGTGTGGCACAGTGGTTGGAGGCGCCACTGCGACGCGCATTGTCAAAGAAAGGTTATCGAACCTCTAATGCTAGAAATGCTATGCCATAAACTTTTTTTAACGTCTTTTTCTAACCGTTGTTTAAGAATTTCCAACTTTATATTCGTTTATGACAGCTTTCCAAGTACAAAGAATTTTTTATTTCTGTTGATGCTTTGAATCCTTCAGAGTTGATGATGGGTCAGGCGAGAACTTTTCGTAGCTAATCGCTAAGTGTCCATAAAAAACTTATGTCACCAAAATTTTGCTATTCGAGGAAGAATGCTGATATTTTTCTAACCATAAAATTTTAAGCAATAAAAGAAAACATAGCGTGGCGAGAATATTATCCAACTCGACAAAATTGGAAAGTAGTGGGGCAAATGACAAAGCCGACACTATCGACGTTAACGTGTCGTCGATAATAATTTGTAATCTATAGAGATTCTTTCCGAACCTTCACAGATATTTTGTGCTTCAATAAAATATTTATTGTAAAGGTGCCGGCTCATGGATCTCCCTTACATGAGGAATCTCGAGCCGGTTAGTCGCGAGGTTACGTGGCGCGTCTCAGGTGGCGGATAGGGGGTTAATCGCGGACCAAAAGCAACCTTTGCTTTCCTGAGACGCAGGAGAATCAAGGGGATGGACTCCCTGTTTCTGCTGCGTCGATTTGGCACATACTTTCTGTATTTGCTAAAAGTATTCATGCATGCGTGTGTGGGTGCATTCTCGCTTTATGTGGTTTGTATTCTACAAGTCAATACGGCCAAAAGTTTACAATCAAGTGACAGGGAAGTATATGGGAGGCGATTAGGAGTAGCCGCCAACAAGCAGTTAAGCTTCATGTCCACTCTGAGAGATCCTGGAAGGCTAACCTTGAGTATACTCAGCCCCAACGTTCAGAGCCCAGCATGGTATACGTGGGTATCAAAATGCCAAACACAGTTTTAAAAAAAGCGGGTCTCATTCCCCTGACCTTGAAAGAGCCCCGATTGGGCAGCGTTGGGTAGAACAAGTGTGGAGAGGCTTCAAAAATTTCAGGGCCAATAGAAGATGCCTGGATGGTAAAGAACAATAGTGACGATATGCACCTACAATGCGCGTACACTTACATCCGAGTCCTCGATAGAGGACTTGCTCATGCAAGAAGAAGGATAGGGTACGATGTCATCGGTTTGGCCGAGACGAGACGACGCCACCCATTCACCGCCGTCTATGACACCGAAAAAGAACTGTTCCTTGGAACATACGACAGTAGAGGAGTCGACGGCGTCGGAGTTCTCGTTAGCACGAGTTTCTCCATGAACATCCATTCAATCGAGCAGCTTACGACTCGAATCGGACGTTTGCGATTAAAAAGATGTGGATCAACACCGGCTTTGACAAAAGCCATCCATGGTAACTCGCAATTCCAGAAGACGCACCCTCAAAACTGGACGTGGGAGTCTCCTAATGGAGGGTACCATAACGAGGTAGAACACATCATAGTAAATAGAAGGCTTTGCCTAACCGATGCTGCTGTTGCCGCAAAATTATACACGGGAGCAGACCAATCGCCTCTTTGTGCAAGATTCTGCTTCTGGCAGAAAGGAGAAAAAGCCGCTAAATTCAAAAACCGGAGCCCAAAAACCACCATAAACTGGGTCTTATTTAATTAATTACTGTGCTTTTGGAAACATGCCGTTGTCGATAACATCGACGAGGAATGCAATCGGCTCATTCAATATTTTTACGCTAGCGCTATGAATGCTGAGAGTTCGAAAGTCAGCAAGAGACGTTTGGAAAAACTCGAGGTGATACGCCAGCGTGGAATCGCACGAGTTGTAGGCAACTGTGAACTAACGTTCGAACTTGCAAAACAATGCAGACAGGCGATAAATGAAGATAAGCTTTGCTAATTACAAGACCAAGACGATTGCACTTCGACGCCCAGATGGAACAGTTACAGCGACCAGGAAGGCAATGGAGAAAATTATTCAAAAATATTACTCAGATCTCTTCGAGCGACGTCCATCTTTCGCCATATGAAATAAAGAAGGATGTAAATGTTGCACCACCAGTTCTCTCTTCCGAAATCCGACATGCAGTTTCGTCGGTGGAAAATCGAACGGCACCATGTTCGGACAGGAAAAGGTCAGAACACCTGACGAACTTTTCGCCAGTCCTCGTAAACATACTGGCTCGGCTAATCACATGTTAGCTGTCTGAATGCAACGTCTCAACTCAGTGGAAGACCAGCAAGACCGTGTTGTTGTTCAAGAAGGGTGTCCTACACGATATCGGCAATTCTCGCTCAATCCGCTTGCTGCCTGTCCTCTACAAACTTTTCACTCTAGTCATCGTAAAGTGCATTGACATCCTAAAGTGCATTGACACACTAGGACAGACAAATGAGCAAGCAGGGTTTCGAAAAGGATTTAGTACGATGGACCACACCTACACGATAACAAGGCTCATTGAAGTATCGCGAGAGTACGAAAGACCGCTCTGTCCCACTTTCATCGATCTACAGAAGGCCTTTGATTCAACTGAGATAGAAGCAGTAATGAAAGCCCTTGATTGTCAAGCAGTCCCTACTCAGTACATAAAGATTCTTCGTTAACTCTACGGAAATTTCACAAGCAAGATATCACCATTTTACAGCGATATTCACATTGACGTCAAAAGAGGAATTAGGTAAGGCGATACCATCTCGCCAAAATTATTTATCCCCACCCTCTAGAACGTCAAGCGAACATTGGAATCGGATAATATGGAAGTGAAAATCGATGGTCGGCAGTTACACCATCTTCGGTTTCCTGATGACATCGTCCTTATAACATCAAACATTAGCCAAGCAGAACGCATGATTGCGGACTTTGATGAAGCCTGTGGAAAGATTGGTCTTCTACTAAATCTCACAAAAACGGTATTCATAGGGAACGGATAGGTTTCGTATGCACCATTGACGCTCAACGGAACAAGTATCTTCGAATGCTCCAGTTATGCCTATCTAGGGCGGGAAATCAACTTAGTTCCAGAGTTGAGCAGAAGGAAATGAGCGGCCTGGGGAGCTTTCAAGAGCATCGAGGATGTAGTGAAGAGGACAAACAGCACCCGACTCCGCGCTCACTTTTTCGACTGAGCGATACATTCCTGCCTTAACGTATGCATCAGAAACCTGGCCGATGCGTAAACAGGATGAAGATCACTCAACGTCATTGAACGCGCAGTCGAAAGGACACTGCCAGGAGTAATTCTTCGTATTCTTGTTGAACAAACGCGAGGTTTTATTATTATTATTATTATTCTTTATTCACAAATAAGCTGACGTTTCGGCGAACTTCGCCTTCCTCAGAGCCTGGAAAGCTCAAGTTGACAGCAATCTACTCCGCCAAACGCCTCCGTAGCCAAACAAAGAAAGCGCTAAACCAAGATTTCAGTCACAATGAACACAACTTTGCACACTGTCAACTTGAGCTTTCCAGGCTCTGAGGAAGGCGAAGTTCGCCGAAACGTCAGCTTATTTGTGAATAAAGAATAATAATAACACCTCGCGTTTGCTTAACAAGAATACGAAGAATTACTTGATCAATGCCGAGGTTAATAGAAAGTCGGTCGTGGAAGTCACTGCCAGGAGTGTTCCTGTGTCATGAAAGATTATAAAAGAAAGCAATCCGAAGCTCTGATCTGCGTGAATGATCAAAAGTCGAAGATACCGCTCTATGCCCCGAACAGTCGAAAATAGGGTGGGCTGGATACATAATGCGTATGGACGACAACCGATGGACGAGAGCCGTTTTTGACTCGATTCCTCGGGATGTTAAACGCACTGCAGGAAAACCACCGACTCTATGGTCAGAGCATCTCACGAAAAGCCTAAAAGAAAGGGTATGATGCCCGACGAGTTTCTAGAGCGAGCAGAAACCACTAGGCTACTCTCGCACGCGACAGGAAAAATGGAAGATATACTGATGCCTGCTCGGGCCACTCGACTATCAACGAGACTGCAGGTAAAGGTACCGGTAAAACAGTGACATCATCCCGTTTATTAGTCGAGCTATCTAGCATACCTAGACGCTGCTTCGACGCCGTTCCTAGCCCATCAAGCCTCTCATCCTTCCGGGATCGGCAAGTTGATACCAAACTAATCTTTGTAGATCTCGCTCCTCTCAGTCTATGCGAAGGCGTCCTGGCACGGCTGTTCCGGGCTCTAGTTAGAATCAACACAGTCAGTAGCCAAGAGATTCATGATAAAGAAGAGAAACACCTCAGGCTGCAGCCAAACCGCAGCTCAGAATTAGCTTCTAGTCTTTCATGGACGGTGGATGCGAGAAAAAGGATCAAATTAATAAATATTCGAGATACGAACAGTGTGATACATGTATTATCACGTCATGTAGTAAAAAATGAAATAAAACAGCTTATTACAAGTGGAGATTGGAGTATAGGTAATGCGACGGTAAAACCGAGTTTGTCCCACTGGAAATGCGAATGGCAGTTGGAATCTAATCTCAGCTGGGTTCTGATCATTCGATTTCAAAGAGCCTTCATCTCATTTAGCACTAAAACAGCATTTCAAGAACACCAGGTAAATTCGAAAGAAAATCTCCTATTTAAATCTAAAATAGAATTTAAAAAAATCTAATATAAATAGAAGCCACGCATAATAATTTCGCGGATTTCATTGGCACTACAATTACATTTTACGTGTCATCACAATCTCATGAAGGGCCCATCCTATATTCTACCAATTTGAATCGCCTGTGAAAGCAAAGAAAGATCGTTTTTCAAGCGCATACGCTACACTGACCAATCCTTCAATCTTATAGAGTTTAAAAGTTGGTACTAGACTTGTCAGGAAGGTTAAACGCACTCTCTTAGTAGATATAGGCTTCCACAAGTCACTTCGTGGACCAAACAGGCATTCAGTGATGTTAAAGAGTCGGATTCTAAGTGTATCCTTAAGATCCATTAGTTTTGAACGCTCTGTCCTTTAGGCTCCTATGAAAATAATGTTTCCATGTTCTCAAACGATTTGTCTGCTTTGATTCAAATATGCGAGCGACCACGTGTTTAGACCGGGAACTCGACCATGAACGTTGGTTCCAAAAATTTCATGGTAGAGATGAAAGGAAGACGAGATGAATTAGTTGAGTCAGAGATGATTAGTTGCCACTGGCGACCACCACTCGAAGACGTCAACTGAGGAAAATCCGCCTTCAGAAGTGTGTGGAAGCGTGCCAAAGAATCTAAATAGTTTGTGGATCGGCGTTTTCCC
The DNA here is from genome assembly GCA_009735665.1 of Angiostrongylus cantonensis. NCBI lineage: Eukaryota > Metazoa > Nematoda > Chromadorea > Rhabditida > Metastrongylidae > Angiostrongylus > Angiostrongylus cantonensis. Next base: position 800,343 of record MQTX01000204.1, read on the forward strand.
GGTAACATAACCAAGCGCAACTTCAAAAATATTCGACAGAGGGAGTAGCGTCATATTAAATGGCCTTCCAAGACATTTCATGCAATATTTTGCAAACAAAAGTCTACTGTGCGCAATATTGACGACGTATTGCCGTAAGGATAAAAAAAACGGGGCACCGAAGCCTTTTTCCAGAATGAAATCTGTATAAGAACAAACTTGTGACTGCGAAGTGGTCAGTAGGTGTACCAGTCTACTGTAGTCTCAAGGTAGTGACTGTAGCCTTCTAGATAAACCATAACAGTAGTAAGGTATGACTAAGAATTCGACAAATTGATCCAAGAAATGCAAAACATTCTATCCACGTTCATTCCAGAGAAATAAGCAAAGTTAATTATAGTCATATCGCATGGTGGCAAATTCCACTCTGATTCACAAGGGTGGCGATTGCTTGTGGTGATGACGACCTGGGGCAGATTTATTGGCCAAGCTGTTTTCGGGCATCCACAGAACTACAACGGCTGAACCAGCAAATTTTCGGAGAATAGAAATTATTCTGCAGCCCGCACAACCAGTGAAGGCGAGCCACCCGAGTATCCAAGCAAGCAAAGATGAAGATTAGGAGTAACTTATTTAAAAAAACCTTAATGCTGGCTGCTTAAGAACCATAGAGCCTTATAATGAACGGTGAGGCTTAAGAGAATCCGGTTCTGAAAGTTGTTTGACTCTCCGGATTATCGAGACTGACCTATTTTGAACCAAAGGAGAGGATTTAGTCTGAGTCTAACATATTAATTTTTAAATAAATGTTATAAATAACGTTAATAATGCTGAGATATTTGCAAAACTCCGGACCGCAGGTGTCTGCGGTGGGAAACGAACGCGCTATTGTCCTTTCCGGGGAGTAACGTGTTAACCACCATACCATGCGTGTCCTCCGTTTCGCCTGTCTCCCAGCTTACTCTATCGATCTTTTGCCATCAGCAATCACTCGTCAAATTGTTAACCTTATATTTCGCAATATATCCTGCCGTTAAAAAGAGTAGGCAGTAAATAATAAGCTGAAAATGTTATGAATGTTTTTTGCATGAGTTTTAGAATCAATTGTAACCGAGGACAACAGTTGTGTGGTGGTTACCGATGTCTATGGAAGAATGGTCGATTCGTTGAACAAGTCAGGGTTTCTAACTGGCTACTAACAATACATTGTTTCAAGTCCACAATCCGTCCAACCGTCAAGAACGACTTCTAGATGGGCCAGAAATGTAGAAATTTCAGAATATCCATCTAAATTAAAACATGATATCTAATCAAGTAGTTAGATATTCTAGCTTCACATAACGCGTTGACAATATCACATTCTTCATTTATTTCGTTGTTCTGCTTGCCATCCTCATCAGAAGTTTTCGTTGAAAATGTACGAGTTTCGGTTTGAGTAGAGAAATTCTTGTCTCATCATCACGACAACACACTTAATGCTGATGGAAAGTGGTTTTTTTTAGAACCCCGAAATAGACGTACCACGGCATTGCCTGCTCATCCTATTCATCGAAGTAGTCGCCGTCACTTGTGGATCGTACGAAGGTTTGCTGCTTGCAACGTGACTTTTCTCAGGGTTGCAGTAACGCATTTAGTGAAATAAAAATAGACCTTTTTAGGGTTATCATGATTTCGTTTTATTGCCTTATCCTAATTAGAAATAAAGAGTGTGACAATTAATCTGTGAGCATCATTTATCTCCGGTTTCAACATCTTTTAGACTGAAATTCCCACGTGCTCATAAAATAACGAGCCAGACTTGCCGTATTTTAAGGGAAACCGCCCCATGTGGGCGAATTAACTTCACAACGTCACTGATTTTTTTCAACAGGAAAACATTTACAAAATAATATCGGTTGTTTTTCACCTCTTCTTTAAGAAATTTGAAACAAACCACTATTTGACGACTAAAGGGATACAATAGTTTATTTTAATTTGAGGGTCTTACCACCGTTTCATTTGTATTCCCAAGAGGAAATCGACATGTCGAAATGACGACAGCGGGAAATTCTCAGTCTACCAACCTAAAAAGTAGGAGTAACTACGGCAAAGCCTTTAAAGTAAGTAAGGTAAAACGTAATCTAAAAAAGTCTAATAAGTGAATTTTATTAATTTTTATAACGAACTTCCACTTTCCATGGGCAGAAATATTCTACTCTTTTTCTCTTCCGCTCTAATATTTGATAGGCATTACTTCTTTATTGAACACTATAGCTTTATTTTAATATGTTTTCTGTTCCACTTTGAACCCAGTGAGCTATCGAGTACTTCGAGCGAGAACCACTAAACTCGTCATCTGTCTTCACCGCGTATGAGAGCCAGTCAATGAGCTTCCACTGGCTCCGAGAACTATGAAGAGCACCGAAAATTTCAAGTGACATATTTCTCTAATTTTCTATTCGATAAAGTTAACACGAAGTTTTTGGCCGAAAGTTTGGCTGAAGTTTTTGTACCAACCACGTGTCAACTCAGTTAATTTCAAAAGTAATGATTATTGTTACCGATGTTTACTGAAAGTCGGTTTTCAAGATACTGATGGCTTCTCGTCTACCGTATTTGACCAAATGGTTACCACAATTACCTTGATAAAACCATTCACAGTTAAGTTTTCTAATCATTAAGATTGCGGATGGAAGAGAGAAAGTTGAATGTCTAAGCCCTCTCACCTATGTTGGCTATATATCTGTCGCGCATCACAATTCCACACCTAGAAAAGTCTTTAAGTTAGAATGGGGTAGTAAACTATAGGTGCGGATGGAAGAGAGAAAGTTGAATGTCTAAGCCCTCTCACCTATGTTGGCTATATATCTGTCGCGCATCACAATTCCACACCTAGAAAAGTCTTTAAGTTAGAATGGGGTAGTAAACTATAGGTGCGGATGGAAGAGAGAAAGTTGAATGTCTAAGCCCTCTCACCTATGTTGGCTATATATCTGTCGCGCATCACAATTCCACACCTAGAAAAGTCTTTAAGTTAGAATGGGGTAGTAAACTATAGGTGCGGATGGAAGAGAGAAAGTTGAATGTCTAAGCCCTCTCACCTATGTTGGCTATATATCTGTCGCGCATCACAATTCCACACCTAGAAAAGTCTTTAAGTTAGAATGGGGTAGTAAACTATAGGTGATGTTGGGAGAATGATCGTGATCGTTGTACGAAACACGAAATACGCGATTCTATGAATTACTCTATCTGAGATCTGATTTGTAGTTGCTCTTTTGCACAAACACTAGCTCTTGTCTGAGAGCTGTCAAATGGAATGAGCACTTTCGTTTCTTTTTTTTGTTTTTCTTCCTTTCATAGATGTTAAGTTAAACAGTTACCGCATTAATAGAAAAACGATGCAGAAAACTTTCGAAATGAATCCGGAAACGAGAAGTGCCTTGATATTCCTGCCGCACTTCTTGTCCTCAATCGCAATTCGTGCACTGTGCGTTTTGCGACCAGCGATTACCGTACTATGCGTATTCCTTTAATGTCTTCATTTCTTTAATTTAAAAAGAACAAAACTTTTGGCGTTGATCAATCCCTGAGGGATACGCCATGCGTTTGACTTCATTAAGCATCGTTTGGAAGTGTTTGAATGTATATCTGATCATTAGAATGGGTAGCGGTGGCCTACCGATGTATCGAACCAATGCTGCTATCCTCCTAGACAAGTCTGGTACCAATTTGCTAACTCCGGTGGGACGAAAGGCTTGGTGGGCCATTAGCGCAAGGATTCCACATGTTGTTGCATGGCGCCTCGGGCCACTGCGCCACACGTCCCCTTGCTCTAAGTTATGGTCCGACAGCCAGATAAGTTGCACTGAGACTATTTCGTGAATAAATGAGACAAATTAAAAGTTTGACAAAAAGTTTGAAAGTTTTTTTTTGTTGAATCTGAAAAGCTTGAAGTTTCTTTGAAAGAAAAAGTGAATTGACGAAACTAAAAACGAAAGTACTGGAAAAAATTAGCCCAAAAATGATTCGACAATCGTTGTAGTTGCGATGAGTGACGTACTGTAGCGAATCAGCCAACTATCATTAATATAATCTGCAGCTATATTATTGGCTTGAGGTGATCTTTTTTAAGCACCAGTATCGATTGCAGATAACCTGATGATGTGGACGTAAGAGTTCTTCAGGGATCCCTTAGCATGGATGTCGATTTGCACCTGAACACGAATGTTCGTTATTGCGAGTCGTTGGTTGACTCGCGGAGGCAATAGATTGCGATCTATGATGAACGGACGATAAGAAACAAGAAGAGCACCCCGAAGACATTGGATGCGTCAGAGACATCAGAAGACGAAGAAATGTGTTCTATTCCCAATCAATAAGTCGCCGAAGTGAACAAAAGAACAAAAACACTTTTCACTGACGACGTCATACTGATTCCATTACAAGAGGGGAAGTAGGTTAAAGTGCATGTGAACACGAACGGAACGGTGATGCAGGAAATTCTCGGCGCATTGCTGAACAACAGAGGAATCGGTCGTGCCTTGCTCTGACAGAAGATACTGTGGCTCAATGATTATTGTGCCTTTAAATATTGATCGGGCATCGATTAGGAAGCCACGATATATGAGAATGTAACACGTCGTCATTCAAAGTGTATCTCATTGCACCTGAAATTATGGTGTCGTATACGTACTGAATAGGGCTGGTGTTGCGCAGTAGTTAAGGGTCCTTGAAATCGACCGTAGTCCTTGGTCCTTTCTAATGCTTCTAGTTAACTTGACTCATACCTCTCTGAGGCTGAGGAATTGATAAAAGGCTTACCTGGATTGATAAAGATCGATTGATATATCGGTAGGACACCATAAGTCAATGTACAGTGCGAATAGGCAATCAACCACATCTACAACGCCGGATGGATGGAGCATTCCTCTGAGGCCAATTAACAACGAGCGCTTTATCTTATGTTCTTTAATACATTTTATAGCACTCCTTATATGCCTTTTAACTTTTTTCTACGTAAAAATCCAAATCGTTGTAATCGGTCCAGTTAAGAAATACATTTTGTATGTAGGTAAGTTTTTTGAACATTTCTTGATTTTCATATGGACTTGAAAACACATCACACCTTTGTATTCTTGTTGAGCAAACGCGAGGTGTTATTATTATTTTCTTTGTTAATATTTGCTAGTGAATTCACTTTTGCGATATTTAGAGATGGCATCCTATCACTATCAAATAGACCATTAGATCAGACCGATTCGAAGCCTTCTTGAACTCGAGCTTTTTGAACATTTCTTGATTTTCATATGGACTTGAACACATCACACTTTGTTTCATATACTGTGTAGTTCGCCGAGTTATAGTTGTACTTGTATATCTTGTATAAATTGCATATCAGTGTACCCTTCCAGGCTCTGAAGAAGGCGATGCTGCCGAAACGTCAGCTACTGTTGTGTTGTATTGTATTGTGTGTTTTTCTATGGAAGTAAATGTATGCTGTATAACAACCTCACGATTGCTGAACAAGAAAACGACGTGTTCATATTCCAATGCCGAGGTTAATAGAAAGTCAATCCTGGGAATTATACTGCGTGACTAAATTTTAATTAAGGAAATTTCAATAGAATGCCGATAGTTAGTTCTATTTTTGTTGATACCCGTAGACGAATAAAACCACAGCGAAAACGAAAAACCACATTCGTCCTCATAAGCAAGGACATTTGGTCCAGCTCTGATCGAAGATCAACTACGTTGTCACATCGGGGAAGTCATCGAAGGTCAGGTGGACTGGTGGCACAACAGTATGGACTTATAATCACTAATTAGTAAAGAAATGCGAAAATGCAAAAAATAAAAAATCATTTTTGCTTCAGAAATACCTTAGATTATATTCTGCATTGTTGTAGTCTGGGAATATGGTGCAGGACTATAGAATGTTCATATACAGAAAACCATTCGTCTCACCTTGTTTCATATACTGTGTAGTTCGCCGAGTTATAGTTGTGCTTGTATATCTTGTATAAATTGTATATCAGTATACCCTACGAGGCTCTGAAGAAGGCGATACTGCCGAAACGTCAGCTACTGTTGTATTGTATTGTGTGTTTTTCTATGGAAGTAAATGTATGCTGTATAACAACCTCACGATTGCTGAACAAGAAAACGACGCATTCACATTCCAGTGCCGAGGTTAATAGAAAGTCAATCCTGGGAATTATACTGCGTGACTAAATTTTAATTAAGGAAATTTCAATAGAATGCCGATCGATAGTTCTATTTTTGTTGATACCCGTAGCCGAATAAAACCACAGCGAAAACGAAAAACCACATTCGTCCTCATAAGCAAGGACATTTGGTCCAGCTCTGATCGAAGATCAACTACGTTGTCACATCGGGGAAGTCATCGAAGGTCAGGTGGACTGGTGGCACAACAGTATGGACTTATAATCACTAATTAGTAAAGAAATGCGAAAATGCAAAAAATAAAAAATCATTTTTGCTTCAGAAATACCTTAGATTATATTCTGCATTGTTGTAGTCTGGGAATATGGTGCAGGACTATAGAATGTTCATATACAGAAAACCATTCGTCTCAAAGCAATGTCCTCGTAAATGAAGAGGACTGTGAAATATTCATTCGAAAGCGGGGATAAACTTCTGCAGGTAATCGCTACAAAAGCCGAAAAATAGCTCGGAGAAAGCTCTCGAAAACTTTCTTAGATCACCATGACAGGCAAGTTTCTGTGCTAGACAGAAGTAGTGCTACAATTTACGACTTCCTTAAAGAAATTGGCTAACGCGACACCAATGAGACGCAAATATGTGAACCCATGGTTCAAAACCACGAAGTTCTGGATATCAGTTCATATGATTTATATTTAGGGCGTTGCCGTTTCACAATCACGTGTAGTGTATGTGGACATTCCTACAGCCGAGATGGTAGACGAAGTGGTAGCAAGCAGTGAGTGCGAGGCATTTGCTGTGCGCATAAATCACGCAATGAGAATTACGAAACAGACGACCGATTTGTTTTTCTGCACTAAAAAATAATTGTGCAGTTTGGCAGTGAGATGATATATGGATAGAGATGGGTGTGATTAAGTGCGATGGGTGGTATTGGTGTGTATGGTGTGTGTATAGAGCACAACTGTCATTGAAGCGTGGATACATCCGTTCTAGGATGCCATGAAATATTTCATCTACACGACTCTTACTAAAAGATGACTGACCACATCCATTAGGACAGTGATGATTATCTGTTTCTTATTCGTACTCTTCTAATACTTGGTTGAGTTATTTGTCCTAACTCCTGCAGTTGTGAAGCTGCACACGCGCTTCATGATGAAAGATTTATATAACAATGGTAGGAAATAGCTGTAGAGGCAAAGAAAGTAAAGGGCGAGCAAGAGTTATTAAAATAATGGGAGTAGCGGTATGATCACTGAAAACATCTGAGAAAAGAGAACTCACACAGAGATAACCAACAGAACGACAGAATGCTAGAGGGAACCTAATTTAAATGGTAAGAACAGCAAGTCTAAAATGTAGTAAGATCCCGTTTTTTTCTATCTTTATAGTAGAAGAATTTTATGAAAACTAGTGAGATGTTCGAGGAAAAATGGATCATTTCACTGGATGAATTTAGTTTCAAAGTTCTAGGAAGTAAACAAATGATTTCGAAACCACCGAGACTGTTTCTTACAGTATCACAGTCATTACCAAGAGAAAAAGATTAATTATCTCTCCATCTTTTCCTACGTATCATTTCTTTATAAGTTTGAAAATACAGGCGGCATTCTCTCAGTTCTCATAACAAACGGCAATGTTAACTGTCAGCTTTCCCCTGATATTGTCGCTCGTGGTGTTCGACCGCTTTTAGAATCCCACGTGAGCAAGCAACTCATTCTCAAGCCATCGTTGAGTGGTAGCTCATTACTCCATTCGTCCTCAGTCCCGACGGTCTTCCCTGCTGGTCGACTGGCACAGCAGGCCAAACCCTCCCATCAGTTTCGATCGGTGTAGGTTTTTTTTGCGAGCAAACTTTTCCAGCGATAATGCTCCTCGCCCGTTCGAGCGCTTTTTCATGCTTTCCGCGTTGATGAAAAAGCATCAATAGCATGAACTTTGGTTAGCTCCATGTAGCGTTTTTGCTTTCTCTTGTCTTTTTCTGTCACTGCTAAGAGAAAACGTGGAAAACACCAATGGGCTAGCTGTGAGAACAGAATCTACTTCTAGATATTCTACAAGACTTTGCACTCTGTGTAACAGTTGTCACCATAACTAGTTCGACAATAATCCTCAATGTACTAGTGTCCTTTAGTCTCCACTGTAACTGTGTGTTCAAAGCACTAAGCTGAGATGTCATGAAATAGTTTATCAAAATAATGGCATAAATCTCAAAGAAACACTAAGACATCACGTTCTCGAAGTTAAAACTCGGAAGAAAAACGAATACAAGAAAAGATGGATCACAATCAATATGTATTTGTAAGAATACGGATCACTTTAGAGGCTTTAAAAGAATATCTTCATGGATCTATAATGATTCTAGGATACTCTATTGCACCGTACTATGCCCTTTGTCTTTTCATTCTGCGCCTGGGAAAAAACTTCTTAACAAGTTAGAGCATAAAACAATTCGAACGGAAGCCAATACCCAATCTTTCGAAGGAATATGTTCATACAAATGAATTAAAATACATTGTTTTATTAATAAATAGGCCACTTTGTACAGTAGGCGGAGATAGATCGTGTTGAAGAAATGTTTGCTAATAATCAAATGGAACACACGATGGTTTACGAAAACCAAGAAGTTACGATGACTGAAACAAAATCACAATTCTGTTGGAGTATCGGGAATGGTTACCGCATAGGCAAAGTATGAAGAGGCACATGTCAGAATATTTAGGAGAAAAAGTGAATTGTGTGTATGTATGTATGTATGTATGCATGTATGTATGTATGTATGTATGTATGTATGTATGTGTGAACGTGTGTATATGTGTCTTTCTGTGTGTGTGGTGTACTTCTGTGCGTTTATATACGTATATAAATATATATACATACATATATACAAGTACACAAAGTATGTGCATAATGTGTCTGTATGTACATGTATGTATTGTATGTGTCTGTTGTGCATGTCTGTGCGCGTATGGTTTGCACTGTGCATCCGGAAACATACGAACAGTATCAAGCTTTACATGCTGTCTTAAAACAGCAAAAACGTCAGATGAAATCCGTATGTGACCGAACTGCTCTTCTTCTCACACATTTCTGTACTAGTGGAGGAAGGAAGAATACTGTATCAGCACCGTAGGCTATTGCTGAAAGAACAGCCCTGTCGGATAGGTCGGTTGGCCGGTGAAATACGGTGCTGGCATCAACTTCATGTCGTACATCGGCGGTGGTTTTATGTCAGCCCAACTGTTCTGATCGTCAACCTGTAATTGGCCCACAACCATCTTCGAATGAATGAACCCGATTTCATCATGACTATTCTTCTGCCAAGTTTGTGGATTCATTAGAATAGGAAAATATGGTGTGAAGCTATGCCATGAATACAGCTTAATAAGTTCACTCCCAATGTTAGAGAAAATCTTGCCATGAATTGTTGTGACGGTCACGGCCACTCGATGATTAGAGCAGATTAATTGATCGCACCATCGAATGTTTGACTGTCTTTAAGATGATTGTGGAAATTCGTTCGAAATCAAAATATGATCACAGCTTACCTTTGGCTTCTTACCCTTGCTGGACATTTTTCGATTTCGTGTCTGAATGCCATCTTTTTTCATTGTCAGCGGTCGCTCCACCTGAAATACGACAACTGTTCAAAAAGAACGCGATTAGCTGACATGATGGGATATCGTACGACAAATGAACTGCATGCAGACTGAATAGCAGCAGGTGTTCGAGACGGTGGACGTGTTGGTCGCTAAGCTATATCGGCATGCGAACGAGTGGCCGGTAAACGCTTAGGTAAAGATTGTCGCTTATCGGTAGCGATCTCAATCCTACGTAACACACTAAATGTCGGCATCTTTGCTTCGATAGATGACTCAGTGCTAGAAACGCGTCACAAATCAAATTATCATGCCGGATACAGCTCAGGCTCGGTTACGGGTACCAATACGTCAAGTGTCGTGATAGGGAAATTACGCTCGTAAACATTGTCAAATAGTCAGTACATGAAAAATCCCTAACGATCTTTGAATTTTGTCGAAAACTTATTAAAAGATGAGAAAATAGGAACGAACTTTGAAAAAAAAAAAACGAGAAAGTTATGACAAGACATGTAGCAAAATTAGGCATGGTAGCGCAGAAATTCTCACAATGCGACAAAGGTCAACCGTACCACAAGCCGTTTCTGTCTCCTACTTTGTTTCGTACCTGAGATTGTCGCTTATCGGTAGCGATCTCAATCCTACGTAACACACTAAATGTCGGCATCTTTGCTTCGATAGATGACTCAGTGCTAGAAACCCGTCACAAATCAAATTCCGGATACAGCTCAGGCTCGGTTACGGGTACCAATACGTCAAGTGTCGTGATAGGGAAATTACGCTCGTAAACATTGTCAAATAGTCAGTACATGAAAAATCCCTAACGATCTTTGAATTTTGTCGAAAACTTATTAAAAGATGAGAAAATAGGAACGAACTTTGAAAAAAAAAAAACGAGAAAGTTATGACAAGACATATAGCAAAATTAGGCATGGTAGCGCAGAAATTCTCACAATGCGACAAAGGTCAACCGTACCACAAGCCGTTTCTGTCTCCTACTTTGTTTCGTACCTGAGATAACTGCTTCCTGTCAAACTCTTAGTACGTATATAAATATGTACATGTATATATGTATATTTATACATATTAAACTGGCGCCTCTTACTCTTTCGGAACCTTCTAAAAGCCTTAGTTTCACTTCAAAGCTCACCATCGAAGTTTCGATTTAAATATGAGAAACGATTACTCAGAGCGGAAAAATTTTTATTGTTTCACACAAACTCATATTTACATCTTAAGACGACTGCAGAACATTCAGAATGTTTTCGTTGTTTGTTCCGTGGCTGTTACAGAAGAAGGGAAACTCTTAAAAAACATCGATGGGCAAGACTTGAAAACATGCTCATCTTCGTGTTCTCTCTTTGCAGAGTTTCTTTTTCTTTTTCTTTCTTTTCTTTCTTTTCTTGCATAGAATGTTCTTATTGTGTTTTGTCATGTGCTTCTTCTCGCAAGGAATAAATCCGAGAGTGTGAATTTTTTATTGTCCTCTGGTTCCAATTATCTACGTTTGTTTAAGAGAATGTACAAAGGTTCTCATTGACTGAAACAAGTGCAACGGTCTTTCCTTTTTTCTTTAATTTCCTTTGAAACAAAATTAAATCCACTATCGAGTTGGTGTCGCCAGGATTTTTTACTAGCAAGAAATATCTGATTCTCGGCGAATCATTAAAAAAAAACGCTGCAGTTCAACGAATACGATTCGTTTGATAGTTTGATAGGTTTCGGTTTTGCTGCAAGAAAATTATGTCAAGCCGGTGGGTAGTTGCCCTAACAGAAGCTGGAAAGGATGTCTTGAAGGTACTTACTTACTTGCTGCTTGAATGGTCCGTCTTCACTAATTGTACGGGCGCCAGCACAACCTTCACTTTTTGGAAAATTTCTGGTTAAGCCATTGTGGTTCCCTGGAATCGCGAGGTCAGCCTGGTCAAAGTCTGCCCCAGGTCTTCACCACCTCAGGCAGTCGCAGCCCTTGTGGATAAGAGGGAGATTTTCCAACATGCCACTTTGATGTCAGGAATATGGTAGATCCTGCTATTGATTTACTCTTAGCTAGGCTTCCTGATGGAATAACCGGACTCCTTCTCAACTTGGGACACCCTACTATGGGATGAAGCCCTCCGCTGCACATCGCATTCCGACACCCAGGAACACTTCCCAGCCACGACGAGGTGATAAACGCTTGCGGGTTCTTAAAGGTGGAAACATAAAGATTCATTTTTACGAAAGAAACGTTTAACGAATTAATACTGTTAAAATTATAATAAAAAATATAGGAGGAAAAACATAGTTAAAATTTAATCGTGCCTGATGTAACTTGTAGTAGAGACCGCAAGCGTTGCACACCGGCTCACCACCACCATTTCGTCTCCATAACGTGGTCGTATTCGTTTTGCAATTCACACAAGCCACACCAGTTCGCTTCTGGGCACTCTAAAACAGAAAAATAACAGATTACTGCTTGTAAGATAGGCTGCATTCATAGAAATAGTACGAAATCTATCGAAGTTTCATGAGGCCGGTATTTTTATGAACACAAAAAATTCTTCATCTTGAACATCTTATGAGGTCGTACCAAAATATTTCTATGTTGGCAACAATGCATCTGAGTGCTTCGGCAAATCGAAGAAGAATTATCCCTTTGTTATTAGTTTATGGTGATCTCAATTCTTGGTTTGAATTCACTACTAGGTCGATGAGCAATCAGGAGGTGAGCGTCCGTAGTAGATGAGCGCTCAATGCCACAGACACCACCCATGTTTGTCATGATATGACGATGAACCGTTGTGGAATAGCATACTGATTGGCAAATAAATAAATAAGTAAATAAATACTGTTGCCTTAGAAAACGGACAAGATCGGTGAGCTGTTCGCAGAAAGTTTCCAACAGACGGAATTCACATCACGCTTACTCAGTACGTCCACAATGACTTCCTTAGAGAGTATTCGAAGCAGTTTTAACACTCGCTCATTCTTTTCGATAAATTCTTTTACGAATGTTGATTATCCTCTGATTTTTTCGCTACGCTCATAAGCTTCTTTAATGTACGCGTTAAAATGATTATACCACTAGTAGTTTGGTAGAAGCGAGCAGCTTTGCAATAAAGTCATTTTTGTTGGAAAACCTTTTACTCTTTCAGAACGCGCAAGCCTAGTAGGTAATCTGGTGAAAAAAATTGACCTTGTTCATGATTTCATCTTAATTCCAAAGCACTTACAACCTTCACATAATTGTGCGATGTGATCCAGTGGAACCGCAGCCTATAGTCTGCTCAGTGGTGAATTCATTGTTAAATCTGCGTGGTAAACTTTTCACTAATTGTTCATCATTTCACTATGGTTAAAGTCGTGTGGTAGTTGAATATGCAGCGACGGGTTCATCAGAATCTTCTGGATCAAGATGAGTTCGACATTTTCATCAAGGGGTCTCGTTAAGCATGAGCTTTTACCATGACGGAACTGAGCGGGGTTACCTAGGCTCGAACAGTACTCAAAAAAGGCATCAAACTGGACAAGTATGGTTTTTCTGATCTTCCATTGAGTGACGTACAACGTATGTGCTCAACGAACAGCAAGACAAATGAGTGTTTGCCTTTTTCAGCTTGAGTTGTTCGAGGTCTGAGCGGACTGGAAACAGTACTGATAGTACTCCATGTTCTTGGAAGTTTTGGATTAATCAAACTGAGCAAAATTAGAGTACCTTGCTTTTTAAGATATAACCGTATTAATCAGTGATGCGATGCGATGCGATGTTGATTGTAACGTGTCGTTTTGCCTTACTTCAATTTAGACTAAGGCACGTTCAAGGTTGGTGTGTGGCACTCAGCATCTCCCAACTGGAGGGTGTTGATTTACGAGAAATTTCTTCCGAAAAGGTCGCATACAACACGACGACCATTCTGATCGCTATCTAACAGCGTGCATGAGCGAGGCGATATGGTCATCGTGTCGCGTTTCGCGTCGCCGCCACCAACAAGACATGTCGCCTCAGAATCGCATCGAATCATACCGTCATACCGCCAAAAGCGACTAGCGACAAGACATTTCTCAACACCGTTAAAAAATCGCTCCATCCATTCGACTTTCAAATCGTTACAGTATTCCACGTATGGGGTGGTGACTGACGTATAAGGTCGTGACCTGTTACAGCGCTCGTGAGGGAGGAGGTGCATTGCGCCATCATCATCGGAGGGATAGCATTTCTTAATTGACGAGATTGATATTATCAATATGGGCTTGCTTGGAGGTCACCCGCTTACAAATAAACATATTGTCGAAAAACCAATGTTTTTGATTAGAACAAGGGACCCATCGAAATATCAAGATTTTTTTTGGCAAAGAAAAAACATCCGTCCATTTACAACATTTTTTATAGTTTTCGTTGAAAAATAAAACCAAGTACGGAAACAATTATCAGTTGTAAAACATGACTGTAATAAAGCTGAGCTATTTAAAAAACGCAAGCCCCAACCCAGATCCGAACCCGCGATTACCTATTCCGTAGTCTCATGGGTTACCCACTGCACCACTGAGGCATGCATTTTGACTTTCTCAGCCAGTTTATTGCCCTAGAACCTATTTACCCTATTTAAATTGTATGTTTCGAGGAGCTTACAGTTGCCAGTTATTTTTCATCATCAGACATATCTTGTTGAAGCACTGAAATTCGGTTTAGGAGCATCTATCATCCAAAACGGTATCGATGTCACCGCGTAGACGGTCTTGCTTTGTCGTTTATTGAAGGAAACCTGTAAATCGACAACGTGCTGCCATATGTTCTGTACTGTCATCGACTACAGTGTGACTATGTATGAGAAGCCTGTTTCTTAGCCCTTGAGAGTGTGTGGTGATAGCAGAGAGCGCCGAAAGCGAGAGCGATACCGTATATTGCAGTCAGCAGCGGCCGATGTAAGTGGAAGTGCGACGGGTGTCATAATCTGTTGTTGTTGGACATATTAGATAGGAAAGATATGTCGACAGAATTTGAAAGTGAACGCTGATAGATCATTGTTAAAAACGACAGATAACGAATCACTCGATTAGGGTGGTGGCACAGTTCATGTAAGACTGATGAATGCGATATGAACTTGTACTAACTACCACGAACGGATTTCTATTAACCTCGACACTCATCAAATAACTCTTTATTCTTGTTGAGTAAGCACGAGGTGTTATTTTGTTCCTTAAAGTAGAGCTGACCTTTTGGCGGATTTCGTCTTCTTCATAACCTGGAATAGTCAAGTTGACTGTAATCTACCCAGCCCAAAATCTCCATAGCCAAACAGAAAAAAAAATGCCAAACCAGTCGCATTTAAAACAGAATAACTTATTCATCTCGAAAACTTTGAGTCTGATTGAAATTTCGGTGCATCTTTTTTTCTATTCGGCTAAAGCGGTGTTTGTTTGGATAGATTGGAGTCGGCTTAGACTTTCCAAGGTTTGTAGGACGTGAAATCGGCAAAAACGTCAGCTTTGCAGTAATAATGAATAAAGCAACAATTTGTGTTTTCACAACAAGAATATGGAGTACTATGAACTGTTTGTTTGCCCGCAATGACACTGGTTTTTTTCAAGTACAAATAACAGATTCCTTACAGTAGTGAACAGAAAACTGACTAGATTTCACATGAAACAGTATAGTATTGGACATCTAAGTAGAGATGATTTCGGCAGGGTTTGCTCGGATTAAGAAGGCGACCAACGGAGGTTTGAGGTTATGTTTGGAGGATATAATATGGATTTCATAGAGATTTTCGTCAAGTGATCGATAGATATATTTAATTTGTACGAGTGATATTTCACATAAATGTCGTGCATGAAGAGCTCTTCGTTGCCTTAGAGTGTAATAATCTACTAGAGTTTGTAGGACGTGAAATCGGCAAAAACGTCAGCTTTGCAGTAATTATGAATAAAGCAACAATTTGTGTTTCCACAACAAGAATATGGAGTACTATGAACTGTTTGTTTGCCCGCAATGACACTGGTTTTTTTCAAGTACAAATAACAGATTCCTTACAGTAGTGAACAGAAAACTGACTAGATTTCACATGAAACAGTATAGTATTGGACATCTAAGTAGAGATGATTTCGGCAGGGTTTGCTCGGATTAAGAAGGCGACCAACGGAGGTTTGAGGTTATGTTTGGAGGATATAATATGGATTTCATAGAGATTTTCGTCAAGTGATCGATAGATATATTTAATTTGTACGAGTGATATTTCACATAAATGTCGTGCATGAAGAGCTCTTCGTTGCCTTAGAGTGTAATAATCTACTAGGAAGATAGGCCATAAAGCATTGGCTCATCGATTTTTTTTTTGCGTAGACAACACTGTTTCATGAAAAACGTCAGCATACACTTATTGCTGAGTCGCAAAGAGGGATCTACAGTTATTGGCTTCTGAGTAACAATACTTGCCTGTCGTTTTTTCGGCTTCACTAACGGTCTGTTCTGACCGTTCATTTTATGATAGAGACCACATGCATTACATAGATAATGACCAGTACCGTCCCGCCTCCATAACGGTGTCGCTTGCACTCCGCAATTCACACATTCTCGACCTTCGGCTAAAACTTTTTTTACCAGTTATATTGAATATTATTAATGTATTAAGAAAATGCATCACAACAAAGTCACAACGAATGCTTGGTGCTTAGTATTCTGGAATAAACACCATGGGCACTAATCCGCACATATAGGGATTAAGGGGATAGATCGTTCGTCTTTGATCAATCCATAAGAGATGCCTCGTGCATTTGAGTTCATCAAATATTGCAGAGTGATTGAACTCATATTAGGCCTATACAATGACTTGAGATGTCCTACCCATGTATAAACTCAGTGTTGACATCCTCCTAGACATGGCAGGTATCAATTTTCCAACCTTCTATGTATGGCTTGGTAAGCTTAGGTTGCTCGAATGAATCAGTGACCGATCTAGGGTATCTTGGTGACAGGGGTGGCACTTCTATCTGATACGCTACACACGTCTTATAAAGCGCACACGAACACATATTTAACACACACCACTGCAGACACATCCGTATCGATGCCGGTATTGAAAAATAATTGAGCAAAAATGGAAGCTCCTCATAAGGTGCCTTTCATATGGCACTTAACCAAATTATGGCTACTGTCTGGCACATGAATGTACAGTACATGCGGCGCGTTACGCACATGCAGTGGTTCGGGCCTTACTCCGCGCAGCGATAGTCGAGTGAGCAGATCCGTTGGAACTGCTCGAAGAACCTGACGTGCTTGTCGAACATGCCGCACCGGCAGCTGTTGAGGCTGAACCGCCGGTCACTCGTGGTAGTAACGGTGATGAGTAGTCGTACGTCGGATAGTTGAATGTTGAACTGTAGAACGGTGCAGTACTCGTATTTTGACCTAAAATAGTAAAATAACGATGGTGCTCCCTCTTCAAAGATGTAAATGCGGATGTTGATATGAATTTTACAGCTCTCCTCAACGTTCACACAGATCTTAGGCGAAGATAGCGAGAATCGATCGAACACGCGAACATTTGAAAGACAATGGTTGGGAAAGAATTAGCAGAGCAAAAAACACATAAGAACTACCCGATGGATTTTAGCTTAGTTTGTGGTTCTTCTAGAACGTTTCCGCACTAAAACAAAACTTTGAACAATTCCTTTACCTCATGGGTGATCCTGGAAATTGCTACTAATGGCAGATCTAATACAGTAGGATCATTTCACTTAGTACAATCTCTTCAAAGTTTTTTTGCAACACCTTGATACATACATAGTTTCGACTTCGAAATCTCACTGGTGAATTTGTTCTCTCAGATGTACTTTGTAGAAGCCAATAAAAGAGAAAAATAGGCTGACTCAGTGATTTATGTGAAACCATAAATACAGCAAAAAAGTGCTTTTGCCTGTAGTAATTAGTTAAAGACTTTTATAAAATTTGAGGTCTTTCCTCAGATTATTTTGCTGTCGGTCTTTTCGTGATCGCGATCTCTACAGGCTTTATTCCCATTTCCTAGCTTTTAATGAAGACGACGATCGCCTAAGTCACTTGGAAGAACGATAGTCTCAATCCATAGCTCAAAGAATGATTCAAACAAACACTGTCGATTTCTCATTTTACATGGGGTAGTAATTCTTTTGCACCTACCTAGCATGGATGGATCCATCATTTGGTTGAAAGACGCGTCACCGCCAGAACAAGCAGCCGTCGTAGCTGGTAACGTATACGGTTGATACATGGTCGGATTGATGATGTAACCAGCTGAAGTAAGGATTGAAAAGTTTACCACAAAAATTTACGCATAAAATGCCATTATAAAGGAGTAGACAAAATCAGAAGAGGTGAAATTGAATTTTATTCATCAATAGTTTCGAGTAAAAGTGTTATCAACACTCTGAAGTCCGACTTCGGAACGTCTCACAATGAATCCGGTGATAATTCACTGATGTGAGCCATTTCAGCTTGCTGTCTAGTCCCACCCATGGCCCCCGTGCTTCATTCATTTCCCCTCAGGGTAATCAATGCGAATGATGCGAAATAACCCTTTGCTCCAGAGAAACAAAGGCGCCAGCAGTTGAGCAAGCCGAGGAGTCAATGAACCGAAACGAATCGCAGCAGCAGCTTTCCCGTTATGGTACTCTTCTTTCTTAGTCTCTCAAATCCTTACCCTCACACATACCAGATGTAATTGTTGATTTGTTTTGACAGCGTTCGGCCCTAGAACGGCAACAGCTTTATGAAACGTTTTAAAAATCAGAAGACGATATTAGGTACTTACGTAAGGCAGTGTTATTAAAGTTCTTAACAAAAGCACATGTACAACCCAATAGCTAATCGTTTCAATCGTTCCGATAAAGCCAATAGATTGATGAGATCGTGTGCTATTTTGAACAGGGTTTATTAAAGGTTTTCTTTCCTTGCGTAGAAAAACTTCGTGATGAACTTCCACCCTAACTAGGGTTTAGCAGATGTAATGCCTTTTGATGATAATAGATTTTTATAAGATATTTCATTAGCGTCTGGTGGCTTTCTGCCACTGATTTCATCACCACAAATTTCGAAATGTTCTGAAATTGACGGAAAACTTTATAGTTGCTCATATGTACTTTCCAGGTTTGAGCATGAAAGAATCCAAAAAGATTAGAATAGGTGAAAAGCCGTAACCTGACATGATTAGAGAAATCGTGAAAAAGCTCTCAATTAGAAAAGAACCACTGCTTCGAAGAAAAAAGCCACAGGTGTTTTTTCTGATAAACTTCTCAGCATTAGAAAACTTATTGGCTAAAGGAGATAGAAATTATACAAGAGCTGAAAACTGGTCGGTCGTTTTGTACCCTGAAAAGTGGGTATAAAGTTTTGCGAGCTTCTCGGATGGTTCGAAATTGTCAAATGAACGATAAGGCTGCGTTGTAGGGATAATTTGATAGAACAGCAGAAGCAACAATAGCAACAATGGCGATGAGAATAGCAACAATAACGGCAACAGAAACTACTATTAAACCTTCGTCAAAAATCGTCTGCGCATGCAGTAAGAGGAGAACTAACCGTAATCTTTGAAATTATTCGTGTAATACATGGCTTCTGTTGGAGTTGTATAGAATGGAGCGGGTTTAATAGGTGAACCAAAACCCTAAACCATTACAAATAATCCAGATAATTTTGCTCTAGAAAGTTCTCGTTACTGACAGACCAATCTGTGATTAAGTTAAAAATCAGATTACATCTAAAACGCCTTGTAAAAAGCGAGCTTCTCGGATGGTTCGAAATTGTCAAATGAACGATAAGGCTGCGTTGTAAGGATAATTTGATAGAACAGCAGAAGCAACAATAGCATCAATGGCGATGAGAATAGCAACAATAACGGCAACAGAAACTACTATTAAACCTTCGTCAAAAATCGTCTGCGCATGCAGTAAGAGGAGAACTAACCGTAATCTTTGAAATTATTCGTGTAATACATGGCTTCTGTTGGAGTTGTATAGAATGGAGCGGGTTTAATAGGTGAACCAAAACCCTAAACCATTACAAATAATCGAGATAATTTTGCTCTAGAAAGTTCTCGTTACTGACAGACCAATGATTAAGTGATTAAGTTAAAAATCAGATTACATCTAAAACGCCTTGTAAAAAGTCTTAATGAGCAAACGAAATTAAGTAAAACTGAATGTAAAAAAGTGTTAGAAGCTTTTTTCACAAGCTTAAACGCTTCGTTCTATCTCTATTCTCTGTAAAGCATTCTTTCCACACATATTCTACTACGGCGAGATTAATATGAATACAAAAAACGACGAATGATTTGTGAAACTACTCACATTATCATCGCTGTTGACGTTAATATCTTGAGTGTCGGTCATGATCATTTCGGAGACAGGAACATTCTGATCGACCTCAAGCGCCATCGAATGATGATACATTGAAGGGGCTGCTAGTGATTCTGCATAGTCTTTAAAGACTGTCGTCATCTGAATCGCTATCATCTTAGCGAATCCAAAGCAGAAAGTGAAATGAGATATTTGCAAAATGACTGTAATAGTGACGGTGGTCGTGATTAAGATGGCGAAGATTCCAATCATAAGTCGAAGAAAATGTCAAACATGAGCTGTATGTCGTTGTGAACGACGAAAACATTACACAGCTCTTAACTGAAAATCAAGCGCTATGAGAGCAATGAGAGTTCTTGAGAATAAAGCAAGGCGACATCAGTATCGGTGGAAGGTGCATGAATATCAATGGCGACGACGACGCCTCTCATCTATTTATCATTGCCGTCGTTGTTTGTCACGGAATCTCTCTTCCAAAAGAACCACACATTTATGAAACTAAAAAACAACAGCCAAGATGGAATTGTAGGAAAATCTCTCGAAAATGTGCTAATTTTGGCACATTTTCTCCTTCTGCGAGATAATGAGATGATATGCGATAAGCACAAAGAATGGTCGTGTTACGCGGATTGTGATGATGATGATAAGGATGAAAAACAATAGTGAAAAAGAGCGGCAATGTAGATCAACGGCGATAAACACTGATTACGTTATCATCGTTGATAATCAGAGATGCGTTTGCAAGATAGACAACTACACGAAATACTAAGTGACTTAGCTCACGCGCATGAAGATGGTGGGCGGGGAAGCCATGGGGCGGTCGCAGCCAATCGACGACAGAGTGGGCGCTAAACGATGGGCGTGGCCGGTGGGCTGGCGCCAATTGGCGACGCTTATCACGGATAATGGCGCGACGACAACCGTTTGTCATTCGAATGCTGGAGGGTGGACGATATATGGCATCTATAGATGACACTTTTGCAAAGAAAACACTCCAAGTCATCGAATAGAAGTAGTGATCTTTTTTTTTGCGAAATTCTCTCGGTGAACATTGAATTATTCAACGGCGGACAAAAGAGATCCGATATTTCTCCCATTCCAAGAATTACTACTTACAATAGGATTATTTCCGTTAAAAGCGAATAACTTTGTTAGAATGAAAAATTGCGTCGACTTCAAATTTGTCATGGCAATTCACATCAAATTCAGCAAATCATACCGTAGTCAGTGAACCAATTAATGAATCGCAGTGAATCTCGCCGTGTGATAAGCAGCTTCAGCCAAATGGGCACTGGTCCCGTAGGAAATACCGTAGTCAACGAGTTGTATGTAATGTGAGTTAATAGGAAAACGTTGACACCAATTTAATAGGAGTGAATTCGTTCGACAAAGGCAACGAGCAGAGATAAGCATAGTGAATGATGATGGAATAAAAAGACTATTCTGAAATCGATTTTCTTCATTCCTGCTTTTATTTGTAAACACAAAAAAACGTTACGCGTTAAAAAAATCAAGGAAAGTGGAACAAAGCTCATAAATGAGAAAACCATACTCAGATAAACGAGTTGGGTTGCAGATGAGAAGGAAAGCACTAAATAAGGCTTGATAAGTTTGCCTGAATTTGGGTTCCTTTCTGGACTATGGAACAGATATAAAAACACGACGAGCCTGTAAGAAGGTGACAAATGAAGAACACTAGCCATAAAACCATCAGATTAGATGAAGCGCCGATATTCATGGTATCTAGAGATGTATCGCTGTTATCGCATTAGCCTGTCTGCCACAAACTGGCAACTTGTTGACCGCAAAAGTGCTCCGCTATAATCTGAATGAACTAGCGTCGCACTCAATGTGTTTCATATGGGAATCTGGAAGCTTACAAATTTCACAATAGTGACTTCAACTATAAGACATTGCGTTTACAAACACATAAGTACTGTTGAGTTGGACAGAGCTTATGCTGACTATTGTAGACCTATGAAGTTTCTACGCATGAAACCTCCGAACTGCTGAAGGTCAGAGGTTGAGGAAGGCCTAACACCAAACACTCTAAACACGAATCTATTAACTACTAGCTAAAGATGAACTGTGGTGTTAGCTGCTGGATTCGTACCAACTGTTGCCGCGATAAATCGCGTCATTGAGGCGGCATTCCGCCAACGGCAAAAGGCAAGCCGTCTTCCTAATCTCCCGCACCATTAGCTGTTACGCCATTCTAACGGTGCAGTTACCATTTTTCACCCAAAAACCCATCATATATTATAAAGAATTTATTTTCTATCCAAGAAGTTTTTGTTGTTAGAAAAAGCAAAGCAAGCATTGCGATTCTACCAAAAGAAAATCACTGTTGCGCATCAGACGTTGTCGTCACTGACATGTGGTCAAATTTCCATCGAAGTTCAAATTAATTATAAGAAATAAACTAACAAAATTTCAACTATGATAAACCTCTTAGGGATATGCCATGCGACCGACTCCATCAAGCATGGTAGAGATGATTGAATGAATATCTGATCTATGCAACGCCTTGAAATAACCTTCTAAAGATCCAAATTACTATTTCTAATCTCTTTAGAAACTGATCCAATTATTAAGCACCTAGCCTCTGACTCCAGTGGAATAGAATGCGTCGTTTGTCTACGTGTTAACTGTAGCACGCTCCTTGCCAGCCCATTACCCGTTCCCCAAGTTGAAGCCAAGTTATCCCAACACGATTTACTCGATGAAATATATCGCTTACGGGTTCGAGATAGTTAGTTTTGTCTTCGTGATATGTCAGTGAGTTTCTGATCCGCGCTTGATAGTCTGATTGCTCTTCGCCAAGGAATTCCCTTGAGTGGAACGTTTTAATGGCAACCTAACATTATCGGAGCTTCAATCGTTCTTCACACTGACTTGAGCGATAGGTGTCAGGTTTTGTTTTGTCAACTGATTGATAGAAGAAAACGAGCGAGTATAAAAATGACTACAAAGATGAGAGGATTCAAATTTTAGAAGAAGAAAGCTATTTGGTGCAGACGATAAGCCTTTAGAGAACATGACAACGGTCATAGGCATATGGAAGATTTAGTCATCAAACTTTGGCACATAAGAAGAGCTAATCAACTTTCTATCTTTCGTGAAATCGTTAAAGTTGCCTAGCCCTTTTTTGATTTTTCTGGCGTTTTTTGTATATCCAGTCCTGACTAAAACATGATGTTTTTTTTCAAACGGGCACGGCTTCATTGGAAAAATTATAACTAGCTTGAGTTAATACTTACTTCGAAAGAGAAACCAATCAAAGTAGAGGAAGAAGCAGTGGAGACGAATGCAAGAAGTTTTCACGAACTGGGAAATTTTTCTTCCTAATACTGAAAGAAGTTCGAGTTTAGTTGCAGAATTTCATCCAGGTATATTTCACAGCAAAGAGTAGAGGAGAACTTTTTAATGCAGATGATTAGCTGGGAAAATGTAAATCTAAAACGAATTGCTTCGTTGAGTTGATAGAAACGATCAAAATTCATTTAATACACTGCTGGTGAAAACTCCTTAACAGTACCAGTAAGCTCTAATATAGGACTGAATGAACTACTCCACTCTTGATGAAAAAGCACATTCGGTGAATGTGCATGAAAATCAAAGAATTCTTAAAGAGTTACTCTTTTAACCGAGACTGTAGTGTTTACTTTAAGCTATACCCGTTTGGTTTTTGTTCACAATGAAACAACCTTCAAGGGTAGCTTTCCTTTTTTGACCAGTATTCATTCTGTAGAAAGCGGCCGATATTCGCCTTTCAGTGTTTACCCAAAAAAATTTTATCAACAAACGATCAAACGCAAGTCTGAGCTGAATGATGAAAGAAAAGCATCTTAAATGCGTTGTTCACGTTTCTTGAAAGAAAACGAAAACATGGGGATTCAACAGAAGGAAAATAATGAAAAACTTTTCATAGCAATTAGAGCGGGTCGAGCTCTGAGTACTTCAACTGTTTTTCATCAACGGTTTCTTTTTGTCGAAAATTGTCGTAAAAACGATATTTTAGGAAAGCTCTGAGAGCACGAATACGACGACCAGCGACCGATTCATGCACTGAAAGAAGTTTATTTGGACTGATGGTATAAGCATTAGCGAGGAATGACGAAAAAAAGAACGATGAAGAAAACAACGACAAAAGGTTTTTTCTTCTACGAATGTCTGTAGAATATGTTTAAACTGTTAGTTGTGAATCATGGAGCCGATAAGGTTCGGTTAATAGATCGGGATCATAGAGGCGTGAAGCGCGGCATTAGCATAAAATCTGTCACCGCCGTCTGGCGCTTCTGCGACAATCTTAGTCACTAAGCGGCAAGACTATTTCCTCTCTATTGTAAGCAGCATCAGCACCATCATCGTCATCAGCGTCAGCTTCGTCAGCATCATCGTTCAAACCCCCAAACCGTCGATATCCCATGGTTTATGTCTGGTGACAATAACCAGTCTTGGTGCCATGACTTCGAAGGCTGAGCCACAAGTTATTCTGGTTTCCTCTTAAGATTTCCAATCGCATGAATCGCTCTACTTGATCGGAGTTAAGCACAATTTCATAACAAACTGCTCTTTTTAGCAGGACCTCATAGCAGCTTACACTACTTATATATTATGTATATATATTATTAATATTGTCACTAAAAGATACTGAAAAGTACTGTTTCTAATATTCAAATGGTGCTGATCGCTGTGAAGGCCCATTCGAATATGGCCAATATATATTACTGTTAATATTAACTTAATATATTGTTACTATTAGTAGACTATATCACCAGTATTTCTAATATCCTCCCATATCATTATCAATGTTATTATCAGTAGGGAATATGTGGCGCAGTGGTTAGGGGTGCTTTGCAATACACATGGGTTTGATCTTGGACCTCAGGTTCACCAAGTTTTAGATCCTTCCGAGGTTGAAAAATTGGCGCCCTATTTGGAAACATGGCAGCACTGACTCGTTACATCGATGGCCACCGCGAATGATTTTGAAGTCCAAACATGCTTTCAATCACTTCCAAATGATGCTAAATGAAGTCGATTACTTGACGTATCCCTAATGGAGTGGGCAACGTCAAATGCGTTATCTTTTTTTATTATTAGTACTACTTGAGTACTATTTTTGAGCAAACAATGTTTCACAGAGGATTCAACACTCGGAGTTTTGATCAACGGCTCTAAAATTGAAGGTGTTGTGTACAATAAAAATGACCGTTGATCGCGTATTTTGATTGGTCGGTTTGATTGCGAGAAGAAGATTTTTTCTGGATTCCAAGTGATCTCAATGATATCCTATCAGTTTCTCAGCATAATTAACAACATTATATTCTACAATCATTGTGGGGTTCTTCCTATTACCGACGCTTCTGCACTTGTGATTGTGACTCATTTTAAAGTCTTCTCCTTCAAAGTCGGGTCAAGACATACACGGTTATATACTTATAATAACATGTATATATGCAAAGATGGCCACATACACATACACAGAACGATTAACCGCTCTGTCATACCGTTCTTTCATGTTGCCGGCATTAATTACGACACTTGAGGGTAGCTTATCCTCAGGACAGCAACGTATTCATGAACTTTGACTACCGAACAATTACCACCTGCAACGTTTGCGATTCTAAATCCAGGGGCTACTCTGCCGAACACCAGTGGTTATCGAACTAACCGAGCCGCACTAGCAGTCAATTCAGTTCAAGGCACACGAAGGGGATTGCTGGACAAGTGGCTACCGTACCGCAGAGACCGAACGTATCCACAAGGTGTGCAGTATAACGGCACCGAACACTTTGATGTGCCGACGACGTCATCCCAATGGCTGTGGTCTCATTTTTATTTATTTTGACTTTGCTTTTATGGCTGAGATATATGAAAGATGGATATTTAGCCCATGTTTGTTTGTTTTATATCATTTTTCAAATCGAGATATTTGAAAAACATACGTTTCGCCGGAGAATTCGAGTTTCTGCAAGGTCAGAATGACTTGTCAATATGCATTATTCCGCTGATAAACTAACACGAGATTGATAGAGGATTTTTATTCGGCTTATTGATAAAAGAATATCTACATGCTTAGTGCAAGAAAGCATTGTCTTACGGAACTGAACTGTTTGGTTGCTTACTAACCTCGTTTAAATAGCATTTGTTGGGATAAGAACGCAAAAATTTTTACACCTTCGAAGATTTCTTATGACGTGTCCTAAAATAAAAAGGATAAAGCTCTCAGAGTTTATCAATCCCTGAGCGATGCGCCATGCATTCAAATTCGCCGAGTGTTGTTGGAGGGGGGCCTTTATCTGGCCTTTACAACGATTCGAGTGGCCTACCGATGTATCGAGTCTGTACTGTTATCCCTCGAGCCAAGTCTGGTACCAGTTTGCCGACCCCAAAAGGGATGGAAGGCTTGGTGGGCTATGGACGCAGAGATCGTGTGTGTTCCACGTGTGTATTGCAGAGCGCCTCCGACTACTGCGCCACACCTGCACTAAAATACAAATGATTAAATCTATGAAATAAGCCATATACTGGAAAAACACTAGAGATATGTGTTTGACAGAGTTCCTAATGAAGTTGGGTAAATGAGGATTAGAAAATGAGTTTTTTTTTTCCTACCAAATTTCTCTAATCGTACAAATCCCGTTGTTTCGACGTATTAGCAAATAACTGCTTCTTCTTTTTTTGGAACCTTCTACTTCACTAGGATTTTTTTTACTAAAAATAAGTCATGCCACTAAATTGTGTTATTTAGAGAAATAATACTAAGTTTAGTATGAAAGCCTAGACAACCAGTTTTTGCCAGAAAAGGCAAAATAGGAAAGTGTCTTAAAATTAATCTCGAAGCTTTCCTCATAACACTTTCAGAATTTCTCAAAAATTCAAGAAATTAGAAAAATCAGTATTTGGAATGGAAGGTTTGGAAAATAAGAAAACTCTGAAATGTAGTCATTGGGTAGTGAAAGCCTCACGTAGGACTGAAGTGGTAGTGGTGGACAACAGTGACGTTGTCTACGAAAACTGCTGTGAAAGTTGCTGCGATATTTGTAAAATTCTGGACCTCAGGTGTCTAAGGTGGGGAACGAACCTGCTTTTGTCCTTTCCTGGGAAGTAACGCAGTAACCACCACACCATGCGGCTCCTTCGTTTCGCCGGTCTCTCAGCTAGTTCTATCTATCTTTTGCTATCAGCAATCACCCGTGAACGGGATTGATTCTGGAGAGCCCAAATCGGCATTGAACTCAGTTAAGCTAATACTATAGTTGCAATCTCAATATTTTACTTTTTAGTTTCTGCTTTCTACAATTTCAGGGCAGGGTACTAAGCGATAAAACATGCTGTGAAAGTGTTACTTCACGGATTTATCCAAATTTAAAGATTGGAACAAACCTTTCTAAACCCTAAAATTTAATTTCTTACTATTTCGCTATATTATGCATTTTTGACAATGTTTTTGATATGTATCAAACGAACCTGCTTTTGTCCTTTCCTGAGAAGTAACGCAGTAACCACCACACCATGCGGCTCCTTCGTTTCGCCGGTCTCTCAGCTAGTTCTATCTATCTTTTGCTATCAGCAATCACCCGTGAACGGGATTGATTCTGGAGAGCCCAAATCGGCATTGAACTCAGTTAAGCTAATACTATAGTTGCAATCTCAATATTTTACTTTTTAGTTTCTGCTTTCTACAATTTCAGGGCAGGGTACTAAGCGATAAAACATGCTGTGAAAGTGTTACTTCACGGATTTATCCAAATTTAAAGATTGGAACAAACCTTTCTAAACCCTAAAATTTAATTTCTTACTATTTCGCTATATTATGCATTTTTGACAATGTTTTTGATATGTATCGATCGTATTCTGTACTATTCACCCAATGAAAGAATAAATGTGCACAATATACTGCCTTAATTACTTCCCTACCGACAAAGTAATCGTTAAACCTATCTAATCGATCATTTGGCACTGTATCAGAGTACCGTATACCGGTTTTGAACTGTGGTAACGTCATATGATTCTGAGTGCTACTGACAGTGTCGTTGTGAAAATTCTCAACAGTGATGTGGAACGATGTAAAATAGTGATTCCTAAAAATGATAAAACACCTTTGCCGGCATAGAACTTCAAATTTTTACGTACTGTTCTGTAATAGCAGAAATAATGAGAAGAACTGAGTTGAACACTAAAATAGTTCCAGAGATACGGTAGTAGAGGAGGGGGTCGTAATCACCGTATTCTCTGTGTGCCGTCAGCAACACCGCCTGAGCCTACAGCATTCGATGTCGGGACGGTCTCATATCAACACATCATCGGCTTAACTCGATAATTAAATAATTTAACTGTCATAATTGCTTGACTATTACTTAACTAAGCTCTATCTGTTGTAGCTCAACGACAACGAAGAGTAAATCGGCGAAGTGCTGATGAGCATTCCGATGTATTTCTTCGGTATTGGCGCTGAATATTAGTTTAAATATTTCCTTAAACATTTATAAAACCACAATTGCTTTATTCTCTTCATTTTTTGAATGTAAAGCTTAAGAAAAATAACACGAAAGCATGAAGAAGAAGAGCTACCGCAGAGACCACAGTGATGTCTCGATGATGACCTGTATATAGGCGCCTTTTCCCAGACAATTAAATCCTCACCAAAATCCTAATTTGCGTCCTTATTCACCTGAGTAATTCTAATGTTTGCCTTTTCTGACCTCATGACGCGGCTTATTCTGATCCGCATCCGTCGTCTTCACTTTTCAACATCATCGTCATCTGAAAGGTTTCACAGATTCATTTTTAGAGCTATACTCATTATAGCCATATCACAGCACATCGGAGCAACTCACAGCGCTACAGAACCAGTTCGTAGAAACTCACAGCTATACATTGAAAAGTTGGAAAAAGTTCCGCACCGCTTACTTTCGGCATGTTTGCATGCTCAAATGAAGCACCTAGAAATATACAGTGGCACATAGATGAACCAATACGTTTATATATACTTTCTTGAACGCATTACATAGAAAGACATGAATGCATACATGCACACATATACATACACACACACACACACACACACACACACACACAAGCACAAATACACATCATAGGGGTGTATACATACATACTTTTAACCGATATACAATGTATACAATACCAATGCAGTTCATCTAAACGATTACAAAACATCCCACATGTGAACATTTGACTACCCGGTGTTTACAGCACTTGATCGAATCGGGCCCTTTGTATGATTGTACACTGCGTTCATTATCTTTTAGTAATATAATGTGGTAACAGTAAAAAATTTCACGAACATATTTAAGCGTCAAATAACAAAACTGTTGGTTAAATACGAAAGATTCGGTCACGGACTGTTCCGATTTCTCGAAGAAAAACTGGAGAAGAAAAAACATTGGTTTCCCTGGATTAATTATTGAGAAGCTAGTATCTAACACAATCTCGGGATATTCACTGAGCATTCGGAGACTGAGTGAAAGCAAAAAGGTTTTTTCTTCTACGAATGTCTGTAGAATATGTTTAAACTGTTAGTTGTGAATCATGGAGCCGATAAGGTTCGGTTAATAGATCGGGATCATAGAGGCGTGAAGCGCGGCATTAGCATAAAATCTGTCACCGCCGTCTGGCGCTTCTGCGACAATCTTAGTCACTAAGCGGCAAGACTATTTCCTCTCTATTGTAAGCAGCATCAGCACCATCATCGTCATCAGCGTCAGCTTCGTCAGCATCATCGTATTGAGCTGTGTGCTGTGAGAAGATTTATCATTCAATTGGATATTATTCATTATCGTCTCGAGGTCGACACATGATGACCAACCATGCGAGGCGAGAGCGCGATGTAAATACATGCGGCTCATTTGAAGCAACATGGCTAGGATTTTGCAAGAGCTACAGAATCTTACGAAAAACGGCCAGACGAAGAGCGCTAGGTCGAACAAGACCACCATCAACCTCAAACTGCACTTTGCCTCCACCTCATAATGAACGCTAACAATCGACGACAACGATGATTGGAAACAAGTATTTTAGTGCGATGACGAACGAAATCATTGCCGTTGTTGCTGCTCATTACGGTGTACTGTAGTGTACTAAAACAGATGTGTTTTATTAGAACGGTAATGAAGATGACGCCATGATGAAAAAGTGTGTTGGTGTTTAAAGCCGGTTGACCGAACCACATCGGTTCCTCACGGACATCGTTTGCCGTTGGTCGTTATAGATGTGGTGGAAAGCATTCTATTGCGTAATTAAAGGACGTGATACGATCTTTCATAAAACATTGCTAAATGGGTTAATGGGATACCAACGCAACTAACATTTTGGTAATCGAGCTTTATTTATGAAGAACAACCATGGGTTTCGCTTTTTTCATCGTCTGTTTCTAAGAATAGCCGCAAAGTCGTACTAACAGACTAATTTCTGCCTTTTATTAAGATCGAAATCATGCGAATCTGAGGCTACTGCAGCAAAAACCTAAAATATAGTTCGTTGCAAGTCCAGATTCATTTCAATGCAACTTAACCGAATCGTATCCGGGTGACGATATCGTTTGGTGTTCATGGTTTCGAACTTGCGCCAGAAAGACATTTTACACCAGGTCGACTATCATCAACATGTGGCTCATCATGAGTGCTTCTCCACAAACTGCTTAGAATACAATGTTTTCAAGGATTTTTTTTTTATTGAGAATCGGCGACGTTCTGTAATTAGGTCGTGTTGAGCCGAAATGTATACGTGTTTCACAACGGTTACGGTACACATTCGGCTGTTGTTCACGGTCGACAAAATGCGTGTCAGCCTTGTAGATAAAATCGACGACGTCCGAGACTCGACGCTCGACCGCTCGTCCACCAGCCAACGCAAACAAGATGAACAAGGTGGCGATCATTTGTCCTAACGAGATTACGATTTCTTTTCATCGGCTGAATTTTTTTCGTTTTTCATCTCGCTTATGTTGCGATGATTCCGATTTTCAACTCAGTGAGTGATCGACTAGCTTACAATGGAAAAGAAGCACGTTTAATGTAGCGAAATCTTTCCAATAATTGGAAACTTATCGTGGGCTACGATAGTTACGAAACGAATACAGTGAGCTGGTTGCGAACGACGGCTACCCTCTAATGCCTTCCTTGAAGAAGGCTTTAGCTTCATCTATGGAAATCGTGTAGTGAGAATGAGGGGGAGGGAGAATAGTGAAAAATGGTGTTGCTTTAAAAATCTGCCAAATGAAGAACATAAATGAGATGGAAAAGAGACCGATGAAAATAGCAAAGAACTGAATTACCATGAATTCTCGGGTTCTCATTAACAATGCCAAGGCTAAATGAAGGTTGGCTTGAGAAGCATTGAATTATCCTAGTTAAGAATATGTCGTTGAATTTTATACACTTATTACTTTTCAAGTAGACAGTACTAATGGATCACTTCACTGCTATACCATTTTAGCCGTGAAATTTGACCCGCAATCTGCGATCGTGCATTCCAAAATTTTTTCACAATTACAAATTCCTTAAGTGGGTCTCGTCACTTCACTCAGCTATCCAATATGAATTATGTTAACAACTTATCAGAAAGTTCGTCTTGTTTTTACCAGAGATGTTAAAAATGAGCAGTGTTCGGTCGAATGCCGAACCCCCATTGGGAGCTTAGTGTTTACTTGAAAACATCGATTTTATGTCAACATTAGGGTTATGGATTGGGTGGTATGATGATGGTTAGCCGAGATTCGCTCGACT
Source organism: Angiostrongylus cantonensis (assembly GCA_009735665.1). Taxonomy (NCBI): domain Eukaryota; kingdom Metazoa; phylum Nematoda; class Chromadorea; order Rhabditida; family Metastrongylidae; genus Angiostrongylus; species Angiostrongylus cantonensis. Next base: position 832,153 of record MQTX01000204.1, read on the forward strand.
TGCAAATGAGCCAACCACATGGCACCCTGATCCTCATCGTTGTCCGAATGTGCGATTTCATTGTTATGAATAGTTCTGAACATCCGAGCAAATAAGATGAGAAATTTCTCGTCCGGTGATATCTACTGGGGGATGGAGCGAACTGTATCTGTGACCTCGTCTGGATCGGAGTTTACGGTATCGTTTAGTGTCGTTATGACATATGATTGTCGCAAAATGTTGTAAATAAGCGAGTGAGTATTTTAGATTTGCCGATAGCAGTAAGAGTGAATGTTATGGGTGAGTGCTGAACAGCTCGACCCTAAATCAACGCCATCATTACGAGTCAAGGTTAATAACGGATTGTTGAGTGTAAGGGAACATTGAGGGAAAATCTTCACATAATTTAAAGATCGCCTTAGTAGACATGATATTCTTCAGCATATGCTAACAATAGACAACGCATTGCTCTAAGCTGGCAGTGAAATATTCGAAACAGAATCAAACATTCCTTTACAATGTCGCTTTTTTCTTCTTCTTGAATGTTTATTATGCCAATAAGCGAACACATTAGCGCATTCTGGGTTCGAAAAAAAAAAGAATAAACTGTTCCGCTGATTTGCAGTAAAGATTTAGAGATAAAAACTTTGAAAAAGACGATTAATCAGCAAAATTAGAATTTCTTCATGGCGCAATGGTTGTTCTACTTGGTAAATCCCCTTAGTAAACCAAGGTAACAATCATTTAGAAGTTGAAAAAAAAATGTCCCTTGAAAATGAAAGCTACTTCTCAAAACGTAACGGAAAGACGAGACATGGAAACAGGTTCTTTAAGGTGTCATTATTTTTGAGCTGAAGGTTTCGAGTTACGGTAGGGAGACCACAGTTCTTTACTTGCTTTCTCACGCCTTGGCATGAAAACGCAATGAGGCGCATCGATGGCGAAAAACAACAGGAGGCATGTTTTTTTTCACGATTTTATTTTATCATTGTAAAGGCTTTTTAAAAAAATTTATAACCCAAGTCTTTCTGTATTAAACAGTCCAACATCCTCATAGAAGCGATTTCACAGTCAACTGAAGTGGTTTTGAGTGTAATGAAATTTGAACTTTCATCATCTTGATTCCTCATGCTGTCTCATTCTCTCCCGAGTTCTAGACGAAACTTATTTGGCCATGAAGTTCGAGATGACAAAAAATGTGAATAATGACCGTAAGAACGAGTAGAACCGATGGAGCCATTCACATTGGCTACATCGGTCTTCATCACTATCCTCTTGTCCTCCCATCCCATTTTCATTTCACAATCATTTTACAGTTGTTTTCATTTAGCGGATACAAAAACAAGTCTCTTAATCATTATTGCACCGGTGCAATATTAGACTATACTAGAAATAATGTATGGAAAAACCTATGAATGTTTAATTAAGATGAGTGGGTAAGTTACGTATGTCATCTGGCTTGATACAAAAGTCTATATATATACATATATACATATATACATATATATACATATATATACATA
>MQTX01000204.1:838985-889321 GCA_009735665.1 Angiostrongylus cantonensis
AACGACAACGGCAGTGAAGACCTATACCAACCTCGCATGAGCTGAAGAAGATCTGTTTAAAAGATCATATAAATAAACATACCAACTATCTATGCCGAGGCTTATGGAATGTCGGTCTTTTAAGTTATTAACAGAAGTATAATAATATTATTTCAATGCTTCGTGAAATAAAGCTTCAGAGAAACCTTCATATCCAGAGAGTCAAGTGACAAATAAGTCAAGGTGGTCACTCAACGATAATAATCAAAGGTATTATTAAATCAGTGGAAGGATAGCGAACCCTTGTCTTTCGAGAAAATGACGGTCTCGAAAACCGCTGCAGCGAAGACGAATTGTGATTGTCCGCATGAATATTCTAGCTTATTTTTTAAGAACAAGTAGCTTTATATCTTGAGAGAGCAGTTTTAGAAAGAATGAAATTGTATAATAAAAAAACATAAAGCTCTCGACGTTGACCAATCCCTGAGGGATGGGCTATGCATTCGACTTCATTGTGTAACGCTGGAGATGATTAAATGCATATCCGGCCTTCACAATGACTCGCGGTGGTCTGCAAATGTATCGAACCAGTGTTGTTATCCTACTGGACAAGTCTGGTACTAATCTGCCGATCCCGGAAGAATGTAGGGCTTGGTGGGCCATGGCCGCGAGGATTGGTTCCCCGTGCGTCGCAGTGGCGCCTCCATCCACTACGCCACACGCGCCCCACTATGAGATATGGCATATCTTATCAATATAGTGTAGGTATAAATTTAAATTGTTGAGCTTACACGAGGTTGCTAAATAGATCTATTCGGCTAATGTTTCGACGTTTTCGTCTTCATTAGATCGGATGGTCCGAGTCGATGGTCCACAGTCGTTAGTCATCTCGCCGTAGTGGCTTCGTAGTCGTACCGAGACAGATTTTCTTCAGTGTAGCACCGCACGGATGAGGCATTCTCACCCAGAAGCGCTCTTTTATACAACGCGGCTTTGTTGAGCAATGAAGGTATCTTGAGATAGTAACCTGGATTAAAAGCTGCGTGCGCTATATTGGGCCACCTAGAACTACGTTAACTATCGAATGACAAGAGCAGGTAACAGTTAGCCTTCCACTGATTCCTATAGGCTATCAAAAATGCTAAATGGAAGAGCTAAAATTTTCTATGTGTGCGTTTCATACTTGTTATCTCCCATCAAAGCTCAGCTTTGCTAACCTTATCGGTCTTTGAAGTAGTAGTGTTTCCCTCTTCGATGATTTTTTGGATACAAATATCGAACACCTTAGAAATTAGCACGAATCTGTCTTCCAATAAAGCCCTACATCACGGTTCAATACCCGAGAACGCCAACGAAATACGGGATTTGGCTGCAAGTCAACAAGAACGAGGTGACAATATTTATAAGACATTTGCCAAAGACTATAGATTGTCACCACTATGAAAAGAATCTCCAAGATTGCTATCCTAAACCGATATTCGTTTAACCTCGGCATGAGTAATCAATATAACGTTTCATTGATAAGTTTCATAATAAGCCAACAAATCAATCGATTCAAAGCAACCCAGATTTGAAGAAGGCGAAGAAGCTGAGACCCTAGCCAAATAGAAATATTTGGAACAACCTCGTGTTAGCTTATCTATGAAAGAATACATTCTACTCTAATCTACTGGATTGTCGCTTTCAGTTCGATGGCAAATCTTCAACGGGACCTCTGTCGTGGTAGTGTTTCTTTTTCAAGTAATTTAACAACAATCACTTTTCACGCTGGCTAGAACTATTATGGAAAATACATGATTGTGCAGAAAAGAAGCCATTTCTGCTTAATTATCTGCCATGGAAAAGACTGTGAGAAAACACCCCACCTGTTATGGAATTTTTCACCGAGAATGTTCTTTGTTGACACTCTCTAATCGCGTGTGATTCACTTCGAGTGTTTCCTTAAAGAGATGTCATGCTAACATTAGTAGTCGATGCATTAGTGTCGATAAGAACCCTACGATGAAAATTCCGACGAATCGACGGCACCTATTGAGAAACGGAACGGCGAGCAACGCTTATTCCTCAGAATAAAATGATAAGATAAGAGGATAAGATAAGAATAAGATAAGATGAATAAGGTGTTCATGGCTTCGAAGAGCGGCCGCCATTAAGTACGTGCATTGATACGGTCGTAGTCGAAAATTCGTTCGATTCAAACAAACCATATCGAATGAATAGTAATTTAAGTTTAATCCTAAGTTTAATTTAAGTTTAATACACATGCTTGTCACTTGAACGGCCCGTCTTCACTAGTTGTGCGGACGATATGCGATACGGTCGTAGTCGAAAATTCGTTCGATTCAAACAAACCACATCGAATGAATAGTAATTTAAGTTTAGTCCTACAAATGTGCTTGGTGAGTAATGCAAGATGTTGCACTGAGACAATCGCTTTTCGCTGTTCTTCTTATTGTAGATCTAAATTTAACAAGTTAGTCTAGTTCCTTCTTTAAAGTGTTCGTACACATGCTTGTCACTTGAACGGCCCGTCTTCACTAGTTGTGCGGGGCCCAGCATAATCTCCACTTTTCGGAGAGTTCCTGGTTCAGCTATTGTGGTTTTCTGGAATCCCGAAGAGAGTCTGGCAAAGTCTGGCCCAGGTCGTCACCACGATAGGCAATCACATCCCTTGTGGACCAGAGGGATATTTACCTCCGTGCGACTTTGTTATCAAGGCGGTGGCTGATCCTGGTATTGGTTTACTCTTGCCTAAGCGTCCTGATGGAAACTCCGGAGTTTTTCGGAGCTTGGGAGACCCTGCCGGGGAGACGATTCTCCCTCTGTACATCGCAGTCCGACACCCAGGAACACCTCCCAGCCATGATGAGGCGGTAAGCCGTTTGGAAGCCTACAATGCATAGCCCCTATAAAGCAACACGAAGAATATAGTGCCCACTCTGGCCATTGCAGTATGCACGGTCAAAAATCAATGTATAAATAGAAAAATGATCTTGGTATTCTTCAGCAGAGAGCTGGATTGTAGGCCCATTTGTACAACATGATGTGGATTGTTATTTAAAAATTTCCAATCGCTAATGATCCTTTGGTAGTAAAGAATTGAAGTGGCTTTCAAAGGCGGTCATGGTGGCAGTCTTTCTTGAAGAAAAAGGAAAAAAAGTGAGAAAAGCTGGGAGAGTTAAGATGGAAATGAAAGATGAAAAAGAAAGGAAGAAAAGGAAAAAATTTTAAAGAGATTTGCGTCGAATTATTTGTTTTTCGTGATAATCATTGAATCATCACAAAGGACTTCCGATAGGCCTTGCTTTTTAATCAGGTCTTCCATAAAAGCCGCTTAATAAATTTGCTAAGTAAATCAGCTAATAAACAGGAACAAAATCATCTCCACGAGTATCACCTGGAATTACAGAATTCGGAGAATTATTTTGTGGAAAAACATGACGTCACTTTAGGTCACACTGATCGGAGTAAATTAGTTTTCAATTAGCTATGAATTATATCATCGCATTAAATGTACCCAAAACTCTTAATGTTTTAATCAGGATAGAAATGTTTCTCGACACTGAACTGAGATCTAAGAAAAGAGTTCATTGATAGGCAAGGTCACCCGAGCCCAGCAATTTTACATTTCCACCGACGGAAAGGGAAACTAAGAGTAAATCTTCGCAATCGTAAAGCCTCACAAGCCGCCGTATCATCAAAAACGATAAAAAAGACAAAGAGCGAAATTTAAAAAAGTTAACAATTGTGAAAAAGATAAAGAAGTACGCCCCTTTGTTGTTCGTATTCTTCGAGAGTCGAACCGACGTGTGTAACTCAGGAGCGCGAATGAAGAAAATGTAGTTTACTGGTATCTTCTCGACTCAGTTAGAACTGAAGAGAATAACTCTTTAATGAGATAACACTTGAAACAAAAGATCATTGATAGAACATCAAATTTTCATAGCCGATTAGCTTTGATTCACCAAAAAAAAAGTCTTTCATACCGGTTCTCAGTCAACGGTAATCCTGTCATCGGCCTTTGAACAAAGTGCTCATCCAAGTCCATTAATACAAATAATAATAGCAATTATTCATGATGACATTCGTCCCTACTTTTTGGTTGTTTTCATAGCTGAGATATTTGTCATTTTCTGTCATTCATATTGTACGTCTTCCTTTAAAGTTTCATAGATTTTAATACTCATGCAATTGGTTAAACTGTTAAACCTACACGTGGTTGTTAAACAATTTTTATTCGGCTAACGTTTTGACGCCTTCGTCCTCATCAGAGCCGACAATCCGAGTCGATGACCCATAGTTGTTCGTCTTCTCAATATGGTGTCTTCGTGTTTTGATATTCTTGAAATGCTGACGTAACGTACAAAATTTGTTCAGGGTAGATCACACAACAACTCGCTACTGGTGGATTTTCGGTCAGAGGTTTGCACGCTGTCCTGGGCTAACGACTTCCTGGATTAATACGTTAAACCTATGAGGACTAAAAAATCACTAAATATTGTCTTTCCCAAAATTATTATCAATACTTTGGTCATTAGTAAAGAGACATTACTTAAATCTGTCAACTATCCGCTGGGCTCGAAAGTTTGCCAGCAAAAACCCTGTAGCAAGCCGATGATTGGAGTCGATCTTTCGTTATTCTAATCTTTTCTTTCGTAACCTGTTTTTGTCGCTTACCGAAAAGTCATTTGCTGCTCTAGTACGTACCAATTTAGATATAAATATATCTGCTTAAATAGTAGATGAGTAACGTGTAAGGTATCCAGGTGATAAATCAAGACCAGTGATTATGCGAATTTGATATGAAAGGTTTAGGGAGACAAAACCGTAACTTCATGCGAAAAAACCTTTGGACATTGTTAGTAAAGTTTTCGTCCGAGGAATCATAGAAAAATTGGAAAAGTTACTCTATCACTCGACTAAGAAGATAAATTGGTGAGAATAGAATAACTTCCGCTAATCGCTGCCAACGTTCGTTTATGACGTTGATGATGGCGTCGGCCGCTGTTTGGCGTTGATTTTATCACGGCGACCCCGTCACTCTCTCCCAACTAATTACTGAGTGGACAAATGCCGCCAGTGAAACGATCACCACTCCTAAGCGCATAGAACAGAGAAATCACTGACCAGGCAGGATAAGGGCTTGGTACGGCGAGAAACCGACAATCAGTCAACCGTTCACTGTTTTTCGTCTACCGATACCTCCTCGATGTAGGGACGAGAGACCAACTTTTCGCTAATTTCTGGTGTTTAGTCAACTCACTGAAATCACATCTAAGAAAAGTTATGAGGCCCAAAAATCATCTCCAGTTAACTTGCGGCATCTCAAATATGCAGTTTATTTAAGTTTAATTTATGCCCTTCGCATGTGCCGTGCGAATCCCTGCACTTCTCACGATCGATTTGCTTCCTCGGATTCATCATCCACGAGTCCCTTCCATCTTTTCACGTGTGGCTTCGACTGCTGCTTGAGGATTTTCTTTTCACCTTGAATCTCTTAAAATGCCAGTCGAGTCGATCCTTCTTGGAATCCTGAGATGATAATAAGAATAAGCGTTCCCACATGGATTGCGATAGTGATTTTTCCTGGACACGCCCGGTACCGGTTTCGCTACTCCCATATAATGTTTTCGCAAGCTAGTAGGCAGTAAGCATGAAACCAGCCGCATGTCGACATGACGGTGTGATCGAGAGGAATTCTGGAGCCCAGAAAATACGATGATAACGACGATCCTGGAAGGAAAAACTGTTCGAGGACGGGGACCACATTATACACTAATTCGAAAACTATTTTGCAGGATAAGGATATGTTTCAGGGTAAAAGAATGCTCAAGTTTCTGAAAATACATCGTGCTTAGTGCCAAGTTTCGCTACTCCCTATGGACGAGAAGCTTGGTGTGCTCACAGCGGAATTGAACCAGCACCATGTTCGTGATGATCGGAATCGAGAAGCTTGGTGTACTCACAGCGGAATTGAACCAGCACCATGTTCGTGATGATCGGAATCACTATAACTGTGTTAACCTCTCCGTTATGTAGGATTAAAAGCTGTAAGCTGTCTTTTTTTCCAACAAAATGAGTCAAATCAAGAATACTAAGGTGTAAGAACGACAAACCAATCATTGATTAGCTGGTTGAACCATGCCAATCCGCTTAAACTTCAAAGATGGAATTGAGGAGGAGGAGGAACGGAGTACTCACTCGGTCCTCTTCTTCTGATAGCTTACAGTACTTGCGAATCCTCATAATATATTTGGCACACTTAAGCATCCTTACTGGTAACAAAACTATAGTATCGTCATGGTCAACAGACACTTTGTGCGGCGGTTTGCTATCACACCTGTTTAATCAGCACAACTTACGGAAGGCACAGTTGTCTATTTAGTTCAACAACAGGGAACGCAATCTGTGTATCCGCACCAAACACTTGTACTTTTTATCTTTTTCCCTTTCAAGTGTATAACTTCGCACATTAGGAAATAAATACTTGTGGTCAGTAATGTCTATTTGCTAGAGAATATTTTTTTTTGCATAGGACTAAAAATAGAAAAATGCTAAACAGTGATAGTCTAACAGTTTCGAAAGTTAGGAATCAGTGATCTTCAGTCTCCACTTCAACTATAGGCCGACTTATCACCCATTATCTGCAAAGAAATTTAGACATTACAAAAGTCGTTAGGTCATACTTTGGATCTTGCCGATGTTTTCCGATGGGAATTATCTGAACGTGATCCACGTCCACCAAAACGCTACAGGTGGTCGTCGCGTCTACACGGCGTTCGCCACAAGACACACTCGATTACCGTAGTCAGGCTGAACGAATAGCCAACGTAATTGGTGAAGCGGCATCGTTTTTGAGAGCAGTGGCGGACTCACTATTACACCTGATTAACAGCAAGCGTTAGCATGGATCTAATGAGAAAACTAAACATGATCCGATCGTTACTCATTTCATGACTTCTTGGATAAATCTATGCAAAAATGTTAATAAAATGTTTATTTAACAATGGCTGCTGTTTGAGCGAATTTTCCTTTTTCAGTCTTCAGAAAGGTCGCACTGAAGCAAATACGATGAAGAAAGTGGCAGTTGTTGCACGTATGCAAATGAAGAAACATCGAAGCGATTCTGTTCTTCGTAAGCAGCAAAGCAAAGCTTATGGCAGCCATTATGAAGTTATGGAAGATCACAGAGAGCTGATTTATCACTCACCTCCTCAACCAACTACCTTGTTTTGTCTTCATGGGGCCGGTTCTACATCGGCTTTCTTGGTAGCGTAATCTCAGCTTCGCATAGTACCGACATGCTTGCAACTCTCCAGCTCAACCCAATTTCTTTAAATTGACCGAAAACAGTGGCAGGTTTCTGCGTTTTGAACATTTGAAGTACAGCCACAATGATGCTGAGATGTTTGCAAAACATGGCCCGCAGGCCAGGTTCGTATCCGCGATTACTCCTTCCGGAGGCTCAAGCCTTACTCACTACACCACAGGGGTCCTCGTCTTGCCTTTTCCTCGGCAAGCTTTGTACCGTCGCGGTCCAATTGAAAATCACCCGTGACCTGAAATGATTTGGAGAGCACAAAACGGCATTCACTCAAGTTAAGCTGAAGACGTACTCGAAATCACAGCGCTTAACCCTCTATTTACCACCTATTTTCCACGGCAGGACATGAGTGAAATACAATCACAATGGTGCCGAGGCGTCAGTAAAAGTCGGACCCCAAGCCAGATTCAAGTATATTTTGTATATTTGCTGCTTATAACTGATTCTTGACTAGTAACTAGTATTTAATTGATTTTTTATACTTTTTAACATTTCACATAGTATGATTTCACGTTGTACGAAATAAATCTCTCAAGGTAAAGAAATCGTATCCTTAGACTTAATGAGTTCAAACCTATACCGTTTATACGCTTTAAACTCAAACTTTAAACTTGAAGAACTACTACAACAAATAGAGCTTGAAATGCAATCAGAGTATGGTTTTGGTAAGTTGTCTTTAATTTAAGAATGGCTCGAAAAGCCTTCTATCCTAAATGTGAGTCTTGAATACGGAAAAGAATGTTACGTCCACCCATCAGCACTTTACGATGACCATCTGAAGGCAAGAACCGAGGATTTTCCTATAAATGCTGTTCGAGCTATTTTAGCTGAAAAACCTGAGATTAGGCAGTCACCATTGACACCTTGACATCTTGAAGACGTTGGAAGTGTTAAGGAGCCCAGTAAATGGGTGTTTAAATTCAAACGTACACTAATGATGGTAATGTCCTCGCTTCGTACGTACACACTTCGTATGTTCGCGCATGAACTTAGAACCTTTTGGAGACAGATGTGGCTATTCTTAAACTCTTATGCTTTTTTTTTGGCAATACCAGTGTAAAGTAGGCCGGCTGAATTCCTTGTTGATGTTGTACGTAACGGCAAAGCTGGCTAGAGCTTCGTACGTACACACTTCGTATGTTCGCGCATGAACTTAGAACCTTTTGGAGACAGATGTGGCTATTCTTAAACTCTCATGCTTTTTTTTGGCAATACCAGTGTAAAGTAGGCCCGCTGAATTCCTTGTTGATGTTGTACGTAACGGCAAAGCTGGCTAGAAATGTGAACATTGCTTCGTTTTCCACTGATTGTAGAATTTTACTTCTTGAATTTTGTCGTGCTTCCTTTCGTCTGCAAAAGAAAAAAGTTTAAATGGAAGGTCACGATGGTACAGTACGGTGTGCAAGCTTAGGACAACATTGCAAATTTTGGTTCACCATCTGCTTGATTTCTCTACACCTGCCACCATCAACTTTTTGAATTGTCTACTGAGCTCTGGTAACCTAACATCATGTTTCTCACATTCCAATATGTCTGTCCTGATATCACAACGAAAGCTAAACTACCACAACAGTGGCCAAATGATAACCATGAAGAGGATATAACTTTACTTGCAAAAGGAATGCTACGCGTTATTTTTCGTTGCAGGTTTATACCGGAGTAATGCGGCTTACTAATCACAGAAACAGCACGAAATTCAGTGGCAAAGCATCCTATCGCCGAATTCATATAGAAAACATATAAAAGAGTTACTAAGTTTTCCGGAAGGGATATCAGACTATTTAGAGATCAAATAAGTCTATAAGGAAAGAAGATGTTGGATCGACCCACTCCTCGTCGCTCACTGTAATCTGCACAGTGTTTCAAAGAAAATCAACGCCGTAAATATCCTACGACATTCATAAAAAAAAAGGAAATCCTTAATTAGCAGCGGAAACAACGCACAAAATGTTTGGTGACCTATGTGGACGTTGAATGCGAAGAAAACTATTCGAAGGCAATTGCTGGAATCTGCACAGTAGATATGACTATGGGTCAAGTAAGGCAAAGTGATAGTAAACTTAACTGATACTTGAACCGCTCGTCATCACATATTGTGCGGGCCCAGCATAATCACCATTTTCAGAGATTTGCTGGTTAAGCCATTGTGGCTTCCTGGAATCTCGAGAGCAACCTGGCCAAAGTCTACCCGAGGTCTTCACCACCACAGGCAGTCGCAGCCCTCGTGGACCAGATGGAGATTTGCCACCATACGACTTTGATACCAACACGGTGGTGGAGCCTGTTATTGGTTTACTCTTAGCTAGGCTTTCTGATAAAAACGCCGGACTCTTTTCAGCTTGGGAGACCTGCCAGAGAGATGAATCCCGGGCTGTACATTGCAGTCCGACACCTAGGAACACTTCCCAGCCCCCCGACAAGGCGGTAAACCGTTGACGGGAAAGTGATTGCAAAAGAAAGCAAAATAGTCCCAGATATAAATTTTTTTTCCAGTTGATGAAAGCCATTTAGAACATCACAAAGATTTAAGTGATTTTTGCTGTATTCCCACTTAAATCTCTGTGAGGGCGCGTGTGGCGCAGTGGTTGGAGGCGCCACTGCGGCGCGCACGTGAGATGCGCCCATGGCCCACCAAGGCTTCCATCCCTCTGGAGTGGGTAAATTGGTACCAGACTTGTCTGGGAGGATAGCAGCACTGGCTCGATACATCGACTGGCTACCGCGAGTCTTTGTAAAAACCAGATATGCATTCAATCACCTCGAACGATGCTTGATGGAATCGCATGCAAGGTGCATCCCTCAGGGATTGATCAACGCCGAGAGCTTTTTTTATGCTTTTGCTGTAAATCATTTTACGACCTTTCCTATAGTTGAAATTCGGAACACTACTGCACACTAGCCGCTGTGTTGCAAGGTGTTGTTCGGCAATCCTGAAGAATCTAAGCCTAACGGGACTTGCTTTCCTTGAACGACACACTGAAAATTCGGAAACGATAGTACTTACTAACATCTTTCTGAGATCGCTATTTTTTATTCTGTAGTTGCCACAGCTTATTCTATTGTTCATGTCCACTTCTTTTTCCGTTATGTCTTCACTGCTTTTCTCCACATTCGTTGTTATCGCAGGCACTCGGCAGCCTCTCTAGATTCGAGAAGGTTGGCTTTAATGCCAACAAAATTGTACGGAAAAGTTTCGTCAGTTCTACAAAAGCTAGTCAGTAGTGTTGATTACTGGAGCGTTCTAAAACAGCTATCCCAGGATTTGAGAGAGAATCGGTTCGATCAATGAACGGCAATAATCCTTTAAAAAAAACCAAACTCTTAACAATTATAAAAATCACAATGTTCAAAATTAAATTTTTTGCCTACTACAATTTTTACGGTAGGGTATTATGAAGAGGCCTAGAATTTTGAAAACATCTCAGCATCGTTGTGGTACTACAAGAACCTCCACACAAATCCGAAGGAATGCGCAGAGGTCGAACCTAGGCGGGATATATCAGTGGTTCACAATTCACGGAAGTAGCTCTCTCGGTAATGCTTTCCATTTCTCAAATATTTTATGTTTCATGTGGAATCCAACTGATCGTTCTCATTGTTTTCTGGTTTTCTACTCAAAAAATCCCATTCTAGTCAAGTAAAACAGACCTCGGTTCATTGCAACGTTTTCTTATTAGATTGTTGAGCTAACACAGGGTTGATAAGCAACTTCATTCGGCTAACGTTCCGGCGACTTCATCTTCACCAGAGCCGATGGATCGGTAGGTGCAAGATCATCGCTGGTTACTAACTTATGAGTTTTTTAAGCAAGTATAAGACGGGACATATTGGTAAGTCAACTTTTAGTTAAGAGACAACTGTTGGTTTTAAACCAGCAGCCTTTACCATTTTAACCCATTCGTGATTCATTTTTCGGTTGCACGTAGTTTACATGAACTTTAAGATAGACTCCGCAGATCGTAAATCCATTATTGTTTAAGGCTACACCTATCATTAGCTGTGTTGCCAGGCCAATGGATAGGATAACATGGCTTTTAACCCTAATATTTAGCCAGTTGTTAAAACACATTCCAGCCCATATCACGAATACCCAGATGTTTCTGGATCGTCTACATACTGCGCAGCCCAACAGCGCGTACGTGATGGAGTTCTTCGTCGTTAGCACCCTTTATACAAACGCGTCGAATGACACCGCAATGTAAGCCACATTCGAACTCCTTACACAACACGAAGGAGAAATAAACATGCATGGCTTCAAGATAAGGCAGTTGATGGCACTCTTAAAAGAATACTCAATCTTCAGATGGTCCGGTAAGTACTATGCTCAAATAAGAAGGTTGGCAATGGAACAACGACTAGCACCAAGTTTTGCCATTGCATTTATGTCTAAGGTAGAAGCACCATTCACCGAACTCGAGCCGTTACTCTACTGCAAATATGTAGATGACTGCTTTTTCCTTTGCTCAAAAGCAAGAGGAAATGGACAAATGTTTCGAGTTCTTCAATGAACAGTCAGAGTATATCAAGTTCACCAGGGAGAAACCGAAAGAAAAACGGCTTGCACTCTTGAACATCCAAATTAACCTGTCAGAAAACGGCTGCGTTACGAAGTGGTGCCGAAAGCCAAGTAGTAAAAACATCTTGGTCCATTACCTCTAAAGCATAAAAGAACACCTATTCGGCAAGCGTAAACCAAATACACCACTAGACACGCATAGGACTTAGGGACATAGCGGGGAGGACTTTGAGGTACGTGCCACGATCCTCGCAGTTACGAAATGGTGCCGAAAGGCCACGATCCTCGCACGGGAATCGAGAACACAAGCGCGCAAAACTCTCGAGGCGTTCTGGATTAATTCCAGAAATCCGAAAACGAACCGCAGGAAAGAACGCCTTATTAACATGAGCGACATTGGGCAGCATATAAGCCTGTTATTCTGACGGGAGTGGCACATTACACTTCCTTATGAATTCTGCGCGGTTGGTATCCGCGCGACATACCTAGTGGAAACCTCATAGAAAGCGGTGAATGTGCAAAGCTGTATTCATTGTGATTGAAATATTGGTTTGGTGCCTATTCTGTTTAGTTATAGAGGTGTTTGCGCGAATACTTCGCCGAAACGTCAGCTTGTTAGTGATTAAAGAATAAAAAACACCTCGCGTTTGCTTAAGAAGAATGCGAAGAAATAATTGATGAATGCCGAGGTTAATAAAAAGTCGGTCGTGGGATTTATGAATAATAAACTTTACAATCCACGGAGAAAAAATAACGTCGATGAATGTTCATGGAAATTAGAAAAGGTTTTCTACGGATCGTATTATAATAAAGGGCGGAAGATGCCCCAGACTTTAGAGAACCTATGGAGGTTATCGCCAGTGTGGTTAGTGAGTGGCACTCGGAAAGAAAACAATGAGTTGCTGTGGCTGTAACACACAACACTTGGCGTGTGATTAATTCCAGTATCACCTGTATCACCTGTAGTCCCGTTGATCGTCGAGTTTCTACGGATCGTATTATAATAAAGGGTGGAAGATGCCCCAGACTTTAGAGAACCTATGGAGGTTATCTCCAGTGTGGTTAGTGAGTGGCACTCGGAAAGAAAACTGAGTTGCTGTGGCTGTAACACACAAGACTTGGCGTGTGATTAATTCCAGTAAGAAGAAATTATTGCAGAATTTCGTAGACTGAGCTGACACAAAGCCCTTATAAAAATATTTATTCGGATGACGTTAGGAAGTATGGCGAGTGACATTACATCATCCATGATCCAGGTATCCGAACATTTTTCAGTTAACTTACCCGATATGTGCAGTAGAATATAGCGTCTGCGCTGACTGACATCGCTTTCTCAATGTGAATTACCTACCAGTATTGTTTTCCAGAACGGTGAGCCAGCTACTCCACCATCTTATGTACTTATTGATGGAGGCGGCAGGCTGATCATTAATCCAGTCGTGGAGACAGACTCCGGTACCTACTTAGCTGAGAACGAATTTCTGGTAAGGGTGATAAAAGATTAATATTTCTGTACGAGCGTATTTTATTGGGGAAATATAGACGTTTCCAATTGCTGCTAAATGCTCCCGGGAAATGAATCCTATTCATAAATCTTAGCGAAAATATGCGAAACTTGTCGTGAATGACAACTTTATGAATATCAGAATACTTATTGCAGCTGATCAATGGCAATGAGGGTTATCTCAGTTCAAAAAAATTCTCCCTGACAGTGACCGAATAACCATTGCATAGTTGTAGCTGTTTATGGAATAAACTGTTACACGAGAGCTTCAATTTATTAATGAGAATTTCACCATGTACATGGTTTTCACTCGAGCACTAACAGATATACAAGTGTGTATGCATGCATGCATGATTGTATATACGTACGTATATGTATACGATTAAAAAAGAACTTAAAGAGAGAAGAGCAGCAGTAGCGGTCGAAGCGGTAGAGGGTGGGAAAAGCATTCGCAAAGCACGCCGAAGCTTCGTCAATGACAAGACTAAGATGATTGCACTCCGACTCCCAGACGGAACAATAACAGCGTCCAGAAAGGCAATGGAGAAAATCATCCACGAATACTACTCAGATCTCTTCGATAGCCACGCCACATGAAATAACTCTCTTCTGGAAGCCGACATGCCATTTCGTCGGTGAAAAATCGAAGAGCACCAGGCCTGGACAGGATAGGATCAGAACATCTGAAGAAGCTTCCGCCAGTCCTCGTAAACACACTGGCTCAGCTCTTCACACCTGTCTGAATGCAAGGTCCCTACTTAGTGGAAGACTAGTATGACCGTGTTATTGTTCAAGAAGAGTGGCCCCCACCATATCGGCAACTATCGACTAACCTGCTTGCTGTCTGTCGTCTACAAACTTTTAACTCTAATCATCCTAAGCAGAATTGACAGAATACTGGGCAAAGGACAGCCATGTAAGGAAGCAGTGTTTCGAAAAGCATTTAGCACGATAGACCACAACCACACGATAACGAGGCTCACAGAAGTATCGCGAGAGTACAAAGGACCGATCTGTCTCACTTTCATCGATTTACAGAAGGCCTTTGATTCAATTGAGATAGAAGCAGTCATGGAAGCCCTTGGTAGTCAAGGAGTCCCTACTCAGTACGAAAAGATGTTTCCTGAGCTGTACTAAAAATTTACAACCAAAATTTCACCATTCTGCAAACGACATTAACGTTGGCTTCAAAACAGGAGTTAGGCAAGGCGATTCAATCTCGCCAAAATTATTTCCCGCCACCCTCCAAAACGTCATGCGAACATTGGAATGGGATAATATGGGAGTGAAAATCGATGGTCTCGGCAGTTAAATCAGCTTCGTTTTGCTGATGATATCCTTCTTATAACATCAGACATTAGCCAAGCGGGAGGGATGCTTGCGAACTTTGGTAAAGCGTGTGGAAAGATTGGTCTTCTACTAAATCTCACAAAAACGATGTTCATAAGGAAGGTTCATAAGGTTTTGCATGCCCCATTAAGGCTCAACGGAATGAATATCTCCGAATGTTCACTTATGTGTATCTAGGGCGAAAAATCAACCTAGTTCCAGAGTTGAGCAGAAGTAAACGAGGGGCCTGAGGAGCTTTTTTGAGCATCGAGGATGCAGTAAAGAGGACAAAGAACACCCGACTCTTCGTCCATTTTTTCGACTCAACGGTACATTTCTGCCTTAATGTATGCATCAGAGACCTGGTCGTTGCGTAAGCAGTATGAAAGATCACTCAGCGTTATCGAAGGCGCAGTCGAAAGGATAATGCTGGGAGTATCCCGCTTGACACAAGTAAGGGATGGGATGCGAAGCCTCGACCTGCGTCAACGATCAAAAATTAAAGATGCCGTTCTATACGTCAAACAGTCGAAGAAAAGGTGGCCAGGACACGTAATGGCTAGAAGGAGGATGAGATCAACGATACGATCAACGAGACTACAGGTGATACAGATGATATGTATACGTATATGTACATGTGTATATGTATAGGTAATGTATGTATATGTTCATTAATATGTATATGTATATGTAATATATGTATCACCTGTATCATCTGTAGTCCCGTTGAAAGTCGAGTGATTCAAGCGGCCGCCAGTAAATCCTCAATTTTTCCCTGTCGCGTGCGCAAGAGTAGCCCAGTGGGTTCTGCTCGCTTTAGGAACTCGTTTAGCACCATATCTTTCTTCTAGGCTTTTCCTGAAAAACTCTGACCATCGAGTCGGTGGTCTTCCTGCAGTACGTTTGACAACCCGAGGAATCCAGTCACTAACAGCCCTTGTCCATCGGTTATCATTCATACACCACAGAACGGAATCCTCGATTTTGATCGTTGATGCAGGTCCGAGTTTCGGATCCCATCCCTTACTTGTGTGAAACGGGATACTCCTAGCATCGTCGTTTCGACTGCGCGTTGGATAACACTGAGTGATCTTTCACCCTGCTTACGTAGCGAACACGTTTCTGACGCATACGTTAGGGCAGGAAGAACCGTTGAGTCGAAGAGGTGGGCACGGAGTCGGGTGTTCTTTGAACACCGTTTTCTTGAGATTTAGTCGAAGACCAATCTTTCCACGCGCTTTATCGAAATCCGCAAGCATACGTTCCGCTTGGCTGTCTGATGTTATAAGAAGGATATCATAAGCAAAACGAAGGTGATGTATTTGCCGACCATTGATTTTCGCTCCCATATTCTCCCATTCCAATGCTCGCATGACGTTCTGGAGGGTGGCGGTAAATAATTTTGGTGAGAGTGTATCGCCTTGCCTAACTCCACTTTTGACGTCAACGTTAATATCGTTGTAGAATGGTGAAATTTTTATTGTCAATTTTTTGTACAGCTCACGAAGATTCTTTTCGTACTGAGTAGGGACTCCTTAACTACCAAGGGCTTCCATGACTGATTCTATCTCATATATGTATATTCACATTTATATGTATATATGTGCATGTATGGTTACGTAAGAGGCGCGTGTGGCGCAGTGGTTGAAGGCGCCACTGCGGCGCGCACGTGAAATGCGCCCATAGCCCACCAAGCTTTCCATCCCTCCGGGGTCGGCAAATTGGTACCAGACTTGTCTGGGAGGATAGCAGCAATGGCTCGATCCATCGGTAGGCCACCGTGAGTCATTGTAAAGGCCAAATATGCATTCAATCACCTCCAAACGATGCTTATCTTAACATGGGGTACCCCTCAGGGTGGATAAACTCCGAGAGCTTTATCTTTTATCCTTTGTATGTATATGCATATGCATATGTATGTGTTTATGTATATGCATGTATGTAGGCATGCATTCTATCTCATATATGTGTACTCACATTTATATGTATATATGTGCATGTATGTTTACGTAAGAGGCGCATGTGGCGCAGTGGTTGGAGGCGCCACTGCGGCGCGCACGTGAAATGCGCCCATAGCCCACCAAGCTTTCCATCCCTCCGGGGTCGGCAAATTGGTACCAGACTTGTCTGGGAGGATAGCAGCAATGGCTCGATCCATCGGTAGGCCACCGTGAGTCATTGTAAAGGCCAAATATGCATTCAATCACCTCCAAACGATGCTTATCTTAACATGGGGTACCCCTCAGGGTGGATAAACTCCGAGAGCTTTATCTTTTATCCTTTGTATGTATATGCATATGCATATGTATGTGTTTATGTATATGCATGTATGTAGGCATGCACGCATGTATGTACGTAATGTATGCAATATATGTAATGTACTATGTTTACTTGCACTGGCTAGATGGCCTTTCAAAGTGTGGCTCATGTATGGCGCATCCCTTAGGGATTGATCAAGGCCGAGAGCTTTATCCTTTTTATGCTTACGTAAGAGCATATGTGGTGCAGTGGTCGGAGACGCCCTGCAACACACACGTGGAATTGATCCCCGTACTCATGGCCCACCAAGCCTTCCATCTCTCCGAGGTCGTCAAATTGGTACCAGACTGAGTAGCGAAGTACCATTACAACGAATATCTGCACTATTGCCTTCAAGCAGTGCAGTGCTCGAATACCCTTTTGAAGTTAGGATGTCATGTTGTTTGCGAGGAGTACATATAATTTGTGGGTACCAGCAGTCGGGAAATCGGCAGTGACTTAACATGGGGTACCCCTCAGAGTGGATAAACTCCGAGAGCTTTATCTTTTATCCTTTATATGTATATGCATATGCATATGTATATGTTTATGTATATGTATGTATGTAGGCATGCACGCATGTATGTACGTAATGTATGCAATATCCCAGCTAAGAGTAAACCAATACCAGGATCCACCGCCGTTCTGGTGTCAAACTACTCGCATGGTGACAAATCCCTGCCTGTGGTGGTGACGAGCTGGGGAAGACTATGGGTAGGCTGACCTCGGAACTCCAGGGAAACACAATAGCTACGCTAGCAAAACTCCGAAAAATGAAGATTATGCTAAGGGCCGCACAACCAGTGAGAACGGGCCAGCGAAGTATCCACGAATCCAAGCTTCTGCAGCTTTAGACTCACTGAAAGAACACGGATGTCTACCAGCTAGCATCTTTCCACCGTGTGTCTATTCACTCTACACAGTAAAACAACAGAAAGCAGTCTGCGTGCGATAACACCACACCCGTTTGAGAAGGCAGAAATTTAATGCCTCAAGTATTCAGGGAAAAGAAAAACCAGCAGATACAAACAGAGAACTGTTAAGAAAAGTGCAGTATGAAGCACCGCATTAGAAACTCGGGTGAGTCCGCAGGACAACAATCCAGAATACTCAGTGACTCGCTGGTCTTCTCAGTTTTGAACTCGTTAAAGAGAGAAGAACCTTTGACTGTACGTGAGAAACTCGAAAATCATTGCTGTGCAGTATGCAATGGAATAGGTGAACGTTTTCGTGCTCCAATTAAGAAAACATTAAAGGACAACGAGAAAGGCGTGCGAGGCGGAGTCGTCATCGTCGTGACCTCGTCGTGATGCTCTCGTTTCGGGGTTGTTGTGTTTTTTATTGTTCTATGTATTCTGTTTTACTTCGTCGTACCATTTTGTGTCGTCTTATTTTCGTTATGTCATATCTTCGTTGTTAGCGAGCCGTTCCCCGCATTTCCCAACGTTATGTCTGTTCGCGTGTGATTGGAACGCCCAGCTTTAGGTCCCAAGGAACGGATGGTGAGCAGTTTATACTTGTCTTTCGCTCATTTCTTCCTTTTTCTCGTCGCTGCAAAAGTTTCGGAATAAATCCTTGTTTAGAGCAGTGGACTGATCCTGGGTGGACTGGCTTTAGCAGCTGCAGCTTTCGGTTCACGTTATGTGCTTAGGAATCAGGCCTTCGTTAGGAAAAGTCTGGAAGCTATTCCAGGCGGAGCGGTGAGGGCCTTTAAAAGTTGACAGTTTTCTGTTGAGTTGCTACATTTTCTACAAATAGCTTTGTTGTATATTTGTTCGTCCATAAAATTCAAACTGACTCTATCTAGCGTGTGTGGTATAGCCTTCACGAGGCTTTTCACTCTTCTCACTGCCATTTTCAAAAGTCATTTTTCTCTTGAATACAGTTTTATCCGCATTGTGAGCCTCAGGTAATGTCACTCATCCTGTGGTCATGGCACTGTTGCCGTTCAAAACCCATTGGTATTGCTTTGACTACATCTTATTTTTTTACCACACCACCTTTCGATTACAAAATATCTGGTACTGAGTGGTCTGGAGCACTCTTTCGAGAGAATCATGTAAAATGGAGTTTTGGATCTTTATTTTCGGCTATTTTTACTGTTTTTTCCGTGGTTATTTTCAAGTTTTTGTTATTCTTTTCATCCGAATTGCAAAACTGGGGCCCTCAAATTTTTCCCGAAGTTGTTGCTATCGTTGGAATAGTCGTACCACACCACCTTTCGACTACAAAATATCTGGTACTGAGTGGTCTGGAGCACTCTTTCGAGAGAATCATGTAAAATGGAGTTTTGGATCTTTATTTTCGGCTATTTTTACTGTTTTTTCCGTGGTTATTTTCAAGTTTTTGTTATTCTTTTCATCCGAATTGCAAAACTGGGGCCCTCAAATTTTTCCCGAAGTTGTTGCTATCGTTGGAATAGTCGTTATATCAACAGCATAATGTTGAGCTTCTAGCTAATTATGCAGGAAAGTGCACTTCGTGTAAGGCGAATAAGTAACGCCTTTAGCTAGCCCAAGTCATTCATATTCAAACCGTCTCGCTTCGCAGCGCTTCTTTGTTAAGGTTAAAATTGTTCTGTTTAAATTTTGAAATGTCAACACTGCTGGTAGAATAGGGCTGTACAGAGTTTGTTATACATAAGGCCTGGATCTCATAGTGATAGTGTTGGGTCTACTTTTCCACATGTTTTAGCGGTTCTTTCTCGTGGTTTTTTTGGCTGTACGAAATTTACTCTTGTGAGCCATTGTCGTAGGCAAACTTATATAACTCCACCATACTTGTTGTTTATGTAAGGAAAAAGATGTCGACTCAGGATATTGGCTGCTATTAGAGTGCTTTTTACCTTTCTGTGCACGTTCAGTTCGGTACTATATGTAAGACTGAAGTAGGCATTTAAAAAGGTCGAATGAGAAGTTTATAAAGTTCTTTGGGTTTCCGTTTCCGCGAATGGAGTGTCGTTTTATGGACCACTATTGTGGATGTATCCTTTAGGGGTTCCCACTTGATTCTATAGAGACCGGGTTTTGTTTTACTTTTATTTTTTACCAATTGGACTACGTTGTAATTACTTTCTGTTGGTTGTTAACGAAGTTTTGTGAGGATAAATAGTAATGCCGCTCTAATGTAATCAAAGAAGGATAGATTTTTTGATGTTCTAAATTTTGATTTTAGCCAATGCCTTTGATGAGTCGTTGTCTTTGTCAGTTGTAGTGATAGTAACATCGTGTCATAATAATTTAAGCAGCCGAAAAGGATGTTTTACGGTCTTATGAGTTATGGTGTTTGTATTAACTTGAAGTATTCATGTGTTGTAAGGGCGCCTGAGGATAGCAGCACTGGTTCCATTGACAGGCCACCGAGAGTCATTGTAGAGGCTAGAGGATATACATCCAAACACCCTTAACGATGCGCTTTATTCTCTATTGTTCATGTGTTATTATTAGACCTGCCATAGAAGTCCTTGGAATCAAAGTTTTTAGATTCAAAGTGTTGAGGCTTTGACTCATGTTGCGTTTGTGTTAAAAGGGAATCCAGCTGCATTGATTGCTTTCTTGTTGAAAGTTTCAAGTTGTTCTGAAGAAGTTGTGTGGCTGTGGTGGCTATGATTTGTTTGTGCTATTCACTCGATGACAGAAGCTCATAGTCCTATCCGTTTTTGATTTCCTCGGTTCTAACCTTGGGATCTTTACAGCTTTTTCATACTCGTCTCACAGACTTTTGATCGTACTATGGTTTCAAGGTTTTCTTTGGATTGATACGATCTCGCTTGTATTTCGTAATCTGTCAGTCTGTCAAAGTACGACGGACGTGTAATATCGCCCTTCTACAACCATATTAACATTGACGTCAAAGGAGGGGCTAGGTAATGCGACGCCATCTCGTCAAAATTATTTACCGCAACCCTTCAGAACGTCATGTGAACATTGGAATGGGATAATATGGAAGGGAAAATCGATGGTCGGCAGTTAGATCATCTTCGCTTTGACGGTGGTGGATCTTGGTATTGGCGTACTCCTGGTTGGGTTTCCTAGTAGAAACGGTGGACTCCTCAGCTTAGGAGACCGTGCCGGTGGGACGAATCCTCCCCCTCCCACTGTACATCGCAGTCCAACACACAGGAACAGCTCCCAGCCACGATGAGGTAGTAAACCGTTGGGAGCTGGTGTGCAAAGTAACACTCATCGCTGTTAAAAGAATGCATTAACTAAGTAGTGTGGTCCTCAACGTTATGAAATGCTTGTCTTAATTAATTTCCCCTCATTTGAGAACATATATCAAGAACTGAATTTCGACAAAAGTAGAAAGTACCCAGGATCGACTTTCTATTAACCTCGGCATTGAATTATGAATTCGTCGTTTTCTCTCTTAGCAATCACGAGCTTGCTGAACAGCATACGTTTACTTCCATACAATAACACACATACAACACAATCGTAGCTGACGTTTCGGCAGAATCGCCTTCTTCAGAGCCTGGAAGGGTACACTAATAAGCAACTTACTACGTCAAACATTTCAACAGCACAAACGGAAGGATGAAAATCTGAACGATAATTACAAGATCTACGGCTTCTCGAAAAAACCCACCGCTTTTTTCATCTGTCTTCCACCGAGGAAGAACAGCCGCTCAGAGCCGCATACGTCGTCAGCCAGAGAGAAAACGACGAAAAGTAAAAAGGATATTCTTGTCAATCGGAAAAATTGAGTAACTTTACCGGAAATCTTATCTAAATCGGTGAGGATTAATCTTCCGCATTCGGTGCGCATCGAAGTGCGACGGCAGGAAGTCCGTTTAGTCTCTGTGCTATTAGTGGACACTGAAAATTTTCTTCTTCGTCAATTGCAATTAAATATTTTCCATGAGCGAGCCATTAGTTCTATTTTTCAACCAGACGCATTTGGAATGTGCTTTTTGCTTAACAGTGTTCGCAATCGTTTTGAAAAGACGACACATTCTCGGTCACCGTTGGGGTCCAATAAAATTTTCGAAATATTTCTCATGACTTCAACTAGAATTTAGCACCTGCAGTTCTGTATAGAAATCACTAATAATGTGAGCAAAGTTCCTCCTTAAAGTCTTTTACAGTAACTGTAAAGGCGACGAAGTAAAGCAGGCGAAGTTGATCACTAACAGAGCGATACGTTGCGCATTTTACTTGATTGAGTATCTCATAGGTGATTAAAAGCATCTTCGGTCTACATAAAATCAGTTGCGGTAGCCCACTGATGTATCAAGACAGCGCCTTTATCCTCCTAGACAAGTTTGAGATCAGTCTCCCATGCAAGAGTGGACCACTAGCTTAGCCGAGCGCAAAGTCAAAACAACAATCGACAATGTATTTATTGCACAGCACCTCAAACCAGTAGACCAGCGCGTATGGCGAGATGCCTTACAGCAAGATATGCATTTTACTGAATCGAACGAGCTCGTGTGCAGTTCGACTTTCAATTAAAAGCACGAAGAGAGGAATACTTCCAAGACCAGAAAACACTACGACCGACTTCCTTCGAAAATACGGTGAATGCATGGGTTCAGGTACGACATACCTGATCTCCTGTAGTATTTGTAGAGATGAATATATTGGCGAAAGGGGCAGATCTTTATGTATCCACATAAAAGAACACCCAGATGGCAAACGAAAAGCAAGACAAGGCACATCACTAGGCACGCATAGGATACAAAGGCATAACGGAGACGATTTTGATATAAAAGTCGCTATCCTCGCACGGGATACAAAAACACCAACGCGCAGACTCCTCGAGGCTTTTTGGATAAATTCCAAAAATTAGAGAATGAGTAGCAGGGAGGAATGCTTCGGTAATAAGATGTGATCTAGCTCCGTATCTCAGAACTGATTTTTGACGAGGGGTGGTGCAGTCATCAACCATATACAACTCTAAACGGATATTCTTCCTGAGTGGAAGGCAGGTGCAGGTTAAAAAACGGTGGGTTTTTCGCGAATCTGCAGATGGTGTAATTATCGTTCATATTTTCATCATTCTGTTTGCGCTGTTGAACCATTTGGCCTAGTAAGTTGCGTATCAGTGTACCCTTCCAGGCTCTGAAGAAGGTGACACTACCGAAACGTCAGCTAACGTTCTGTTGTATGTGCTCCTCTTGTATGGAAGTAATGGAAGTAGACGTTTGCTCAACAGCCTCGCGATTGCTGAGAATGAAAACGAGATTTTCATAATCCAATTCCGAAGTTAATAGAAAGTCGTTCAATAAAGAATTGTTACAAATCTTTCTCAATTCCGATAAGGCCTTAGATTTTTTATAAAGTAGCAAGAAAAGCATGGAACATTTTCAGAAACTTTATATTTCTGCTGCGAGAATCTGATCGAGGAAGTTCGACTTCACATTTTGTGAAGGCTAGTTGTAGTAGACTTCCAGATGAATCGCCCACATGCTTTCACTAGATGATACGCAACATTATCACTCTCTTAATTGCGCCACATCATAGCAACGTAAGTGCAAGATAAGATATGACTGAAATATGAGCGAATTAGCGTTGTCTGCCTGCTTCAGTTGAGTGGCAGTTTTTTTTTGCCTTATGCTTTTCTCTTCTGTTCGTAGTGCTCCTCCTTTCACTTGCCGTCATACTTCTGACACACAGTGTCCTCGTTTCAATCTCACCCACTAGGTATTACGTATAGTTTTCCAAACATGCTTTCATAATATATTTACTGCGATCACTCAATTAACATTTCTCGAGTGGAAGTTTCTGCTATGTCACCTAGGGTTTTGGAACATGAAGTGCATAAAATTCACCCGTGAGAAACCGAAAGAAAACTGGCTTCCATTTCTAAACGTTGAAATTAACCCATCCTGAAACGGCTACATCACAAAGTGGTATCGAAAGCCAAGCAGTAAGAATATAGTGGTTCATCACGTCTCCTCTCATCCCTCACACACTAAAAGGGCGCCTATAAGAAATATGTTTCGAATCGCCACCAGCGTGTGCACAGGTAGAGAGTAGAGGGAGGAATCCTGGAAACTGGAGCGCCAAATAGCCATTTCAAATGGTTACGAAACTGTAGCTTCTCGGCACAGGCATAGAGGAAATATTACGCTCCAGAGCTATAATTCTAGCGAAAACAAGGCTCAGTTCCTCCTGTCCTTTATTTCAAACTAAATGGGTGCAGCCATAAAACGTTGCTTAACAAAACTGATTTTTGACGAGGGGTGGTGCAGTCATCAACCATATACAACTCTAAACGGATATTCTTCCTGAGTGGAAGGCAGGTGCAGGTTAAAAAACGGTGGGTTTTTCGCGAATCTGCAGATGGTGTAATTATCGTTCATATTTTCATCATTCTGTTTGCGCTGTTGAACCATTTGGCCTAGTAAGTTGCGTATCAGTGTACCCTTCCAGGCTCTGAAGAAGGTGACACTACCGAAACGTCAGCTAACGTTGTGTTGTATGTGCTCTTCTTGTATGGAAGTAATGGAGGTAGACGTCTGCTCAACTGCCTCGCGATTGCTGAGAATGAAAACGAGATTTTCATAATCCAATTCCGAAGTTAATAGAAAGTCGTTCAATAAAGAATTGTTACAAATCTTTCTCAATTCCGATAAGGCCTTAGATTTTTTATAAAGTAGCAAGAAAAGCATGGAACATTTTCAGAAACTTTATATTTCTGCTGCGAGAATCTGATCGAGGAAGTTCGACTTCACATTTTGTGAAGGCTAGTTGTAGTAGACTTCCAGATGAATCGCCCACATGCTTTCACTAGATGATACGCAACATTATCACTCTCTTAATTGCGCCACATCATAGCAACGTAAGTGCAAGATAAGATATGACTGAAATATGAGCGAATTAGCGTTGTCTGCCTGCTTCAGTTGAGTGGCAGTTTTTTTTTGCCTTATGCTTTTCTCTTCTGTTCGTAGTGCTCCTCCTTTCACTTGCCGTCATACTTCTGACACACAGTGTCCTCGTTTCAATCTCACCCACTAGGTATTACGTATAGTTTTCCAAACATGCTTTCATAATATATTTACTGCGATCACTCAATTAACATTTCTCGAGTGGAAGAAGGTGACACTACCGAAACGTCAGCTAACGTTGTGTTGTATGTGCTCTTCTTGTATGGAAGTAATGGAGGTAGACGTCTGCTCAACTGCCTCGCGATTGCTGAGAATGAAAACGAGATTTTCATAATCCAATTCCGAAGTTAATAGAAAGTCGTTCAATAAAGAATTGTTACAAATCTTTCTCAATTCCGAAATACGACCGTCCGTGTATAACGAGAAACTGCATAATTTGCCCTAACGGTAGAGACGGTGATTGCATGAGTTTGGGTACAGTCTATTTGTTCTCTTGTAAAGCGTGCGGGGACGAATACGTTTGTTAAACGGGTAGAGCGCACTGGGTCCGCATAAAAGAACACTTAGTCGGCAAATCTAAATTAAGACAAAACACTCCACTCGGCGCGCATAGGATGCAGGAACACAACGGAAAGGATTTTGAAGTAGGGGTTACTATCTTCACACAGTAATCAGCGCGTAAAACTCTTGAAGCGTTTTGGATCAATTCCAAAAATTCCAAAATGAACCGCAAGGAGGAGTGTCTTGTCATCACGCATGACCTGGCGCCATACCTCAGACTGATCCAGTCACCTGACACAGGCACAGTCCTCGCCCATGTATTACTATGTGAAGCCGCTCTCGACTAATTAATTGGAATACTTGCAAAGAGTGAAACGGTAGGTGTTTAAAAGAGGCTGTTTATTATGCGAATGCAAATTTATGTAACTCCCACGTCCGACTTTCTATTAACCTCGGCATTTATGAAATAATTCTTTTTATGTTGCACCCTAATGAATTCAATAGTAACAGCCTCGTGTCTACTTATTGAAGAAAAACATTGAATGAATGAACAGTTTACTATTAGTCAATAAGAACACCAAACGAATAAACGGAAACCTATGCCAGCAGAATGAAATTTTTGGTGCGAGATCCTTTACTTCTAATGGTTCTAGCTTCTGCTGCAACATTAGCAAACTATTCGGTAACAGTTGTGATTAACAGCATCGCCTCTCAATCATGATACCAGTCATTGCTTAGAAAGCACAATTGTGCAGCTCAATTTTTCTCCTCGTATTAACAATTCATCGGATTACAAGTGTGGAGAAAATTTGTTGGTTACTGTTGATGTTGACGCGAACAGCAGGACCATGTCAGTGTTACTGATAAAGAAGGACTCGATATCGTTTCTCGTCTTTCCTACTGAGGGCGCCGTTGTTGTGTTCCTAGTAGATGTTTGGCTATTGTTGGTTTATCTTCAGCGTAGTGTTGCCGGATCGTCACCAGCAGATTCGCTGCTTCTTTGAAGAGAACACAGAAGGTTGTTAGTAATCTGCTCCTTTTAGCCTCGGCACAGCAGATCAATAGTATACCATTTTCTTGAAGAGCAAGAACAAACTTTAATGAAGCTGAGATAATTGCAAAGCTCTGGACCGCAGGTGTCTATGGTGGGGAACGAACGCGCTATTGTCCTTTCCAAAAACCCACCGCTTTTTTCATCTGTCTTCCACCGAGGAAGAACAGCCGCTCAGAGCCGCATACGTCGTCAGCCAGAGAGAAAACGACGAAAAGTAAAAAGGATATTCTTGTCAATCGGAAAAATTGAGTAACTTTACCGGAAATCTTATCTAAATCGGTGAGGATTAATCTTCCGCATTCGGTGCGCATCGAAGTGCGACGGCAGGAAGTCCGTTTAGTCTCTGTGCTATTAGTGGACACTGAAAATTTTCTTCTTCGTCAATTGCAATTAAATATTTTCCATGAGCGAGCCATTAGTTCTATTTTTCAACCAGACGCATTTGGAATGTGCTTTTTGCTTAACAGTGTTCGCAATCGTTTTGAAAAGACGACACATTCTCGGTCACCGTTGGGGTCCAATAAAATTTTCGAAATATTTCTCATGACTTCAACTAGAATTTAGCACCTGCAGTTCTGTATAGAAATCACCAATAATGTGAGCAAAGTTCCTCCTTGAGGTCTTTTACAGTAACTGTAAAGGCGACGAAGTAAAGCAGGCGAAGTTGATCACTAACAGAGCGATACGTTGCGCATTTTACTTGATTGAGTATCTCATAGGTGATTAAAAGCATCTTCGGTCTACATAAAATCAGTTGCGGTAGCCCACTGATGTATCAAGACAGCGCCTTTATCCTCCTAGACAAGTTTGAGATCAGTCTCCCATGCAAGAGTGGACCACTAGCTTAGCCGAGCGCAAAGTCAAAACAACAATCGACAATGTATTTATTGCACAGCACCTCAAACCAGTAGACCAGCGCGTATGGCGAGATGCCTCACAGCAAGATATGCATTTTACTGAATCGAACGAGCTCGTATTCAGTTCGACTTTCAATTAAAAGCACGAAGAGAGGAATACTTCCAAGACCAGAAAACACTACGACCGACTTCCTTCGAAAATACGGTGAATGCATGGGTTCAGGTACGACATACCTGATCTCCTGTAGTATTTGTAGAGATGAATATATTGGCGAAAGGGGCAGATCTTTATGTATCCACATAAAAGAACACCCAGATGGCAAACGAAAAGCAAGACAAGGCACATCACTAGGCACGCATAGGATACAAAGGCATAACGGAGACGATTTTGATATAAAAGTCGCTATCCTCGCACGGGATACAAAAACACCAACGCGCAGACTCCTCGAGGCTTTTTGGATAAATTCCAAAAATTAGAGAATGAGTAGCAGGGAGGAATGCTTCGGTAATAAGATGTGATCTAGCTCCGTATCTCAGAACTGATTTTTGACGAGGGGTGGTGCAGTCATCAACCATATACAACTCTAAACGGATATTCTTCCTGAGTGGAAGGCAGGTGCAGGTTAAAAAACGGTGGGTTTTTCGCGAATCTGCAGATGGTGTAATTATCGTTCATATTTTCATCATTCTGTTTGCGCTGTTGAACCATTTGGCCTAGTAAGTTGCGTATCAGTGTACCCTTCCAGGCTCTG
Organism: Angiostrongylus cantonensis; assembly: GCA_009735665.1. Classification (NCBI taxonomy): domain Eukaryota; kingdom Metazoa; phylum Nematoda; class Chromadorea; order Rhabditida; family Metastrongylidae; genus Angiostrongylus; species Angiostrongylus cantonensis. Next base: position 866,931 of record MQTX01000204.1, read on the forward strand.
AAGAAGGTGACACTACCGAAACGTCAGCTAACGTTGTGTTGTATGTGCTCTTCTTGTATGGAAGTAATGGAGGTAGACGTCTGCTCAACTGCCTCGCGATTGCTGAGAATGAAAACGAGATTTTCATAATCCAATTCCGAAGTTAATAGAAAGTCGTTCAATAAAGAATTGTTACAAATCTTTCTCAATTCCGATAAGGCCTTAGATTTTTTATAAAGTAGCAAGAAAAGCATGGAACATTTTCAGAAACTTTATATTTCTGCTGCGAGAATCTGATCGAGGAAGTTCGACTTCACATTTTGTGAAGGCTAGTTGTAGTAGACTTCCAGATGAATCGCCCACATGCTTTCACTAGATGATACGCAACATTATCACTCTCTTAATTGCGCCACATCATAGCAACGTAAGTGCAAGATAAGATATGACTGAAATATGAGCGAATTAGCGTTGTCTGCCTGCTTCAGTTGAGTGGCAGTTTTTTTTTGCCTTATGCTTTTCTCTTCTGTTCGTAGTGCTCCTCCTTTCACTTGCCGTCATACTTCTGACACACAGTGTCCTCGTTTCAATCTCACCCACTAGGTATTACGTATAGTTTTCCAAACATGCTTTCATAATATATTTACTGCGATCACTCAATTAACATTTCTCGAGTGGAAGTTTCTGCTATGTCACCTAGGGTTTTGGAACATGAAGTGCATAAAATTCACCCGTGAGAAACCGAAAGAAAACTGGCTTCCATTTCTAAACGTTGAAATTAACCCATCCTGAAACGGCTACATCACAAAGTGGTATCGAAAGCCAAGCAGTAAGAATATAGTGGTTCATCACGTCTCCTCTCATCCCTCACACACTAAAAGGGCGCCTATAAGAAATATGTTTCGAATCGCCACCAGCGTGTGCACAGGTAGAGAGTAGAGGGAGGAATCCTGGAAACTGGAGCGCCAAATAGCCATTTCAAATGGTTACGAAACTGTAGCTTCTCGGCACAGGCATAGAGGAAATATTACGCTCCAGAGCTATAATTCTAGCGAAAACAAGGCTCAGTTCCTCCTGTCCTTTATTTCAAACTAAATGGGTGCAGCCATAAAACGTTGCTTAACAAGGGCCGGTCTAGAGAATTCCGTAAGAGTGGTAGAAATACCACCGGACACTCTAAGACGCCAGCTAGTTCGCAACTGCCAATACGACCGTCCGTGTATAACGAGAAACTGCATAATTTGCCCTAACGGTAGAGACGGTGATTGCATGAGTTTGGGTACAGTCTATTTGTTCTCTTGTAAAGCGTGCGGGGACGAATACGTTTGTTAAACGGGTAGAGCGCACTGGGTCCGCATAAAAGAACACTTAGTCGGCAAATCTAAATTAAGACAAAACACTCCACTCGGCGCGCATAGGATGCAGGAACACAACGGAAAGGATTTTGAAGTAGGGGTTACTATCTTCACACAGTAATCAGCGCGTAAAACTCTTGAAGCGTTTTGGATCAATTCCAAAAATTCCAAAATGAACCGCAAGGAGGAGTCTCTTGTCATCACGCGTGATCTGGCGCCATGCCTTAGACTGATTCTATTACCCGATCTGGCACATTCCTCGCCCATGTATTACTATGTGAAGCCGCTCTCGACTAATTAATTGGAGTACTTGCAAAGAGTGAAACGGTAGGTGTTTAAAAGAGGCTGTTTATTATGCGAATGCAAATTTATGTGTTAAGCCTTATCTGCTGGGGTTATGAAAGTGTTTGGCTGAGTAGATCGCATCTCAATTTGACCTCTCCATGCTCTGAAGAAGGTGAAACCGCCGAAACGTCAGCTGTTGCACCCTAATGAATTCAATAGTAACAGCCTCGTGTCTACTTATTGAAGAAAAACATTGAATGAATGAACAGTTTACTATTAGTCAATAAGAACACCAAACGAATAAACGGAAACCTATGCCAGCAGAATGAAATTTTTGGTGCGAGATCCTTTACTTCTAATGGTTCTAGCTTCTGCTGCAACATTAGCAAACTATTCGGTAACAGTTGTGATTAACAGCATCGCCTCTCAATCATGATACCAGTCATTGCTTAGAAAGCACAATTGTGCAGCTCAATTTTTCTCCTCGTATTAACAATTCATCGGATTACAAGTGTGGAGAAAATTTGTTGGTTACTGTTGATGTTGACGCGAACAGCAGGACCATGTCAGTGTTACTGATAAAGAAGGACTCGATATCGTTTCTCGTCTTTCCTACTGAGGGCGCCGTTGTTGTGTTCCTAGTAGATGTTTGGCTATTGTTGGTTTATCTTCAGCGTAGTGTTGCCGGATCGTCACCAGCAGATTCGCTGCTTCTTTGAAGAGAACACAGAAGGTTGTTAGTAATCTGCTCCTTTTAGCCTCGGCACAGCAGATCAATAGTATACCATTTTCTTGAAGAGCAAGAACAAACTTTAATGAAGCTGAGATAATTGCAAAGCTCTGGACCGCAGGTGTCTATGGTGGGGAACGAACGCGCTATTGTCCTTTCCGGGGAGTAACGCGTTCCAGTTCCTCCTGTCCTTTATTTCAAACTAAATGGGTGCAGCCATAAAACGTTGCTTAACAAGGGCCGGTCTAGAGAATTCCGTAAGAGTGGTAGAAATACCACCGGACACTCTAAGACGCCAGCTAGTTCGCAACTGCCAATACGACCGTCCGTGTATAACGAGAAACTGCATAATTTGCCCTAACGGTAGAGACGGTGATTGCATGAGTTTGGGTACAGTCTATTTGTTCTCTTGTAAAGCGTGCGGGGACGAATACGTTTGTTAAACGGGTAGAGCGCACTGGGTCCGCATAAAAGAACACTTAGTCGGCAAATCTAAATTAAGACAAAACACTCCACTCGGCGCGCATAGGATGCAGGAACACAACGGAAAGGATTTTGAAGTAGGGGTTACTATCTTCACACAGTAATCAGCGCGTAAAACTCTTGAAGCGTTTTGGATCAATTCCAAAAATTCCAAAATGAACCGCAAGGAGGAGTCTCTTGTCATCACGCGTGATCTGGCGCCATGCCTTAGACTGATTCTATTACCCGATCTGGCACATTCCTCGCCCATGTATTACTATGTGAAGCCGCTCTCGACTAATTAATTGGAGTACTTGCAAAGAGTGAAACGGTAGGTGTTTAAAAGAGGCTGTTTATTATGCGAATGCAAATTTATGTGTTAAGCCTTATCTGCTGGGGTTATGAAAGTGTTTGGCTGAGTAGATCGCATCTCAATTTGACCTCTCCATGCTCTGAAGAAGGTGAAACCGCCGAAACGTCAGCTGTTGCACCCTAATGAATTCAATAGTAACAGCCTCGTGTCTACTTATTGAAGAAAAACATTGAATGAATGAACAGTTTACTATTAGTCAATAAGAACACCAAACGAATAAACGGAAACCTATGCCAGCAGAATGAAATTTTTGGTGCGAGATCCTTTACTTCTAATGGTTCTAGCTTCTGCTGCAACATTAGCAAACTATTCGGTAACAGTTGTGATTAACAGCATCGCCTCTCAATCATGATACCAGTCATTGCTTAGAAAGCACAATTGTGCAGCTCAATTTTTCTCCTCGTATTAACAATTCATCGGATTACAAGTGTGGAGAAAATTTGTTGGTTACTGTTGATGTTGACGCGAACAGCAAGACCATGTCAGTGTTACCAATAAAGAAGGACTCGATATCGTTTCTCGTCTTTCCTACTGAGGACGCCGTTGTTGTGTTCCTAGTAGATGTTTGGCTATCGTTGGTTTATCTCCAGCGTAGTGTTGCCGGATCGTCACCAGCAGATTCGCTGCTTCTTTGAAGAGAACACAGAAGGTTGTTAGTAATCTGCTCCTTTTAGCCTCGGCACAGCAGATCAATAGTATACCATTTTCTTGAAGAGCAAGAACAAACTTTAATGAAGCTGAGATAATTGCAAAGCTCTGGACCGCAGGTGTCTATGGTGGGGAACGAACGCGCTATTGTCCTTTCCGGGGAGTAACGCGCTCGATATATCTACGACAGCAACGCTATATTGCACTGTGTGGTAATTCAATGTAATTTGGAATGTGCTCTGATTTAGTATTGTTATGAATTTTTTTTTTACTTTGAAGTGAAGGATAGCCACTGAATCATTTATGCTAATGGTCTTTTGAATCCGTAGTACGGTGTTCACTTTTCTCTTATCTTCATTGGCGTCGAGCCTATTGTGAAGAGTTTCATCTGTATTGATCGTTTGGAGCAAAGGTGTTAAGATTTAGTGCATTTTCAGTTCTTTCACATAATAGTACTATTTCGCAGATAATCTCAAACTCCAAGTAGGTTTGAACTGCAATCCCTTCACCTCAATAACAGAGTAAACAGGAAGTCTTATAAACATCCATCTGGCCATCCTAAATGCTCCGCTTTTGTTGACCGCTCGCTTTAAAACAAAATTTATTCTTTATTTCTTCTTTCTCAATCTTTATTTAAAGACTTGCAAGACGATATCTTTTACTAAAGCATTCCGCTCTGTCAGAGTACGCCGTATATCGCAATGGTTTTCTGCAATACCTTCATTCATTTGGTCCTCGTTTCCAGTTCAAACACCATGACTCGTCTTTCCTAAACATTCCCAGTGGTTTGCTACCTCGTCATGACTAGAGATATCGAACTACAATGTACATCTGAGAGTTTATCATTCACCAAAGTCTCCTGTGCTAACAAGAGAGTTGACATTTTCATCTGAAAGGGCACCTGCCATTAAGCGAATGACAATATTCACTGCCATACTAACAATAACAGAATCACCAGTTGGAAAGTGATTATGACATGAGAAAACCCAAACGTGGTTTTCGAGACATTGCCGAAAATATATTGCGCCAGCAACCATAGAATTTTTCTTAATCCATAAAGACGATTCATTCATGTATGCGAATGAGTAGTTTCTCTACTCAACTGTTTCATTAGAAGCGCGCGGTTCCTCATATTTTGGATTGAATTTGCCGACTGCTTTACGTGGATTGCTCTTATTTTTAAGCAATGTGATTAATATTAATCACTACCAAGTTTTAATAGACCTCACCATAAGTTGATGTACTCTCGTACGATTTTCGGAACTACAAGGAAGAAACTTGTCCAGCCGGTATAACATCCCAGTTGAGTTAGAAAACGTATTCAGCCCACTACGGCTTCTTCTAAAGAAAGCTGTTTAAAATTTAGCAAGTAAAATGTAATAACGTCAAGTATACGAATAACTACGATTCTGCGTTTTTTCCACTCAGAACAGCTGTCAGAAATAAAAGCCGAGTCTGAAATTCCAACAAGATCAATGGGTTTTTGGACAAATTATGTTGGCGATAAAGGTGAAGTTAGCAGCCTCCACTGAGCTATATATCTACTGTTGATCCCAGAATAAATCTTGATTCAAGGAAAAAACTGCACCCCTTTCCAGAAGGACCAGTGTGTCACCGTCACCGTTTTGTAATAGAACCCAGGATCGACTTTCTATTCACCTCGGCATTGAATGATGAATTCGTCGTTTTCTCTCTCTCAGCAATCGCGATTGCTGTGGCAGAGAGTTTGAGAATTTCATTTGATGAATTAAAAGAAACACGAAAAAATACATTTATTCAGTCATATTCCTTCATATGCTTCTCTCTCTCTCTCTCTCTCTCTTTTCATCTCGTATTTTTTGTCCTTCTTTTTTTTTTGCTAAAGGTTATAGTCCTGTTGTTAGGTGCACTTCTCCTAATCGGAATGTTTGCTCAATTCCGTATGCCTTATCAGTCACTGATTGTAAGTTTGTGAAGAATTTCATTTGATGAATTAAAAGAAACACGAAAAAATACATCTATTCAGTCATATTCCTTCATATGCTTCTCTCTCTCTCTCTTTTCATCTCGTATTTTTTGTCCTTCTTTTTTTCTATTATTACTGATAGTAGGAATTGTCTTACATCCTTGAAATCATAGCCTTTAGAAGAAGTATGACGTTATAGACAGAGGGCGTAGCAATGCCATTCGGAAGGCACATCTAATCAAGTTGGAGCAAATATATGGATTATTTTCATTGGCACTTCACGTAGCAATTCCCAAGACCGACTTTCTGTTAACCTCAGCATTGATTGATAATTTGATGTTTTCTTCAATAAACAGACTCGTGTCTGCTTACTGAAGAAAAACATCGAATTACTTTCATTGGTTTCTGAGAAAGCTAGCAAACAGCTAACATTGGCTTACCTTTTCTGACAAATCGGTCCTGTAGAAATGTGAAAAGGCATTTTCTCGGATTGCGACCAACTACCAATATTTAAGAGTGATTTCTGTATCAGTCATCCCATCGTCCAACTTTTAAGATTCCTGTAGGGTTTCGCATTATATTAGGTTAATTGGGCTGGTGCTATAAGTTTAGCGCAGTAGTTGAAGGTTCTTGAAATGAACGCCAGGTCCGATCCCGTAAAAAGTTGATCATTAGAAGCAAGCAAAAAATTGGTTTATCCAATATCTTTTCTCGTTTTTCCATAGTGTGTGGAATTTGCAGTAAGTATGTACGCTTTAAGTGCTTGTGTCTTCTGAAAGATCTGTTTTCCTCAGCAGCTTAAGCCTTGGCAATAGCCACAAATGTAGATGACTCGTAGGATCAACTTCGTATGAAAAACGTCAGATGGTCTTTAATGGTTTACCTACGTTGTCTCTTCAGGTATAAAATAAGGATAAAGCTTTCAGCGTTGATTAATCCCTTAGAGATGCGCCACGCATTCGACCTCATTAAGTATCGTTGGGGGTGATTGAATGCATATTTGACCTTTACAATGTCTCGCGATGACCTACCGATATATCGAGCCACTGCTGATATTTTCGTAGACAAGTCTGCTACCAATCTGCCAGCCCTTGAGTAATGGAAGACTTGGTGAGCATGGAGCGCGGGATCGAACCCACCTGTATTTTAAGGTGCCTCCGTCCACCGCGCTACACGCGCCCCTCTGTTCGGATATCTGGTAATGAAACGTGCTGAGATGGTCCATGATTTGGTCATTCTGGAATAGTCCGTAAGATTTTTTGCCCGTTCGTGCGTCTCTTTTGCTACACTCACCTTATCAACGAATATAATACCAGAAATTTGTGAACCCACTGTGGTTGACAGTTTGATAAACCGTTGAGCAAGTTGTTTTCTAATCCTGAGGAGAAGATGTGATGACTAATTATGTTCAGATTTCTACATCTACTGAACGCTATCTCTAGTGATAATTCTTCTTCTGTATGATGACGACATAACGAGCATCCCTCAGTTTTTAGTAGGAAGTCAGTTTCACCGAAGATGATTACGGCATTCGTTACGGTTTTTCCTGTGGTGTTGTCGATGTCGCTCACATTTTATTACCCGTCATATTTAGAATTCTCTCTTAGATAATGCACATTTGATAGCTGCTAATGGCTAGTTTTCATTCCATGTCGGCTTCTGACTGAGCGTGTATGAACTACTCGTTAATGATTGAGTTTAAAAAAAAAACTCTTTGATTATTTTGAGGAATAGCGTAAACTACGTATCACAAAGAGCAGAAAGGCCTAAACGGAAACATGTAAACTGCAAAACCACAAACCCAAATCAGAATCGAACCCGTGGTCGAAATTTTCTTTGTGGATTAGTCATAATGGAAAGAAGTTGTATTGGCTTCTTATTTCGATCACATCATACCACCTGTGAGGAGCTCAGATAGTTTGGTAATATATTTGGGAAATCAAACTATTGCGCAGCTTGTAAATTTTCAAAATAACCACAAGTTTGTGCATTCATACGCTTTCACCGGCTGTTGTGGCAACCACTGTGGATAGAAAGGAAGAGAGAGAGAGAGAGAGAGAGAGAGAGAAGGAGGGAAGGAGGGAAGAAAAGAGAGAGAGGGTAGTGTTGACCTTTATCTTGGCTATGAGAAGTATTCCTGGATACTAGAGATATACTGGTAGGGTCGGTTGTTAGGTTCCCTTAATAGAGTATTAATTGTTTTATATCTATGACCTAATTTAACATATTGGGCAGTTCCTGGCATTCTTTCCTTCCGACTTCTTTTCCCAAATCCTTCACCCAGAGAGGTCTTCAGTTTAACGTGAGAGTTCAGCTATAGCTTGTCTTCATTAATGTTTTTGAATGCTTGTGGAGATGTTTCACCCTGGAATCTTGTGGTAGCTTTGCCAGAGCGTCTCCTAGTATCCATGATGGACATTAGCCGGCGGACAGAGCCTCTCGCCGAGAAGTCTGGTACAGAATAGTCGACCCTGGATGGACTGAAGGCTTGGTTGGCCTGGGGTCATGCGTTTATTGGACCACATTTTGAATCGCCATGTTAATCTACCTGTAGCAGTAAGTGCTTGTAGCAAGACTTGAAAATCCATCCGTTGATTTTTCTTAAAGCTGAAGCGTAGAAAATTTTGAGTGAAGAATGCGTAGATTTATCAATATCGTTTCCGATGTACAATTTTTAAAGGCAGAAACCGAAAATCTTATGCCAGAATCTGAATGTGCATGCGAGCTGGACAATATTTGGCATGATTTCTGCTATCGACTGCCAGCGTCTTCAGATATTCGTGGGACGCGATTCAATTGTACATATGCGGCTCATTTGAAAATGCTAGGTAATATTACCAATGTTATGACTTTTTCTTAGAATTCTTAAGAATAACGATTTGCTTGGCATTAGTTTTCCCTTGCTCTATTTGATATAAAAGTCATTAACTCGAACAGGGAGGGGCGCGTGTGGTGCAATTGTACATATGCGGCTCATTTGAAAATGCTAGGTAATATTACCAATGTTATGACTTTTTCTTAGAATTCTTAAGAATAACGATTTTTTCGCATTAGTTTTCCCTTGCTCTATTTGATATAAAAGTCATTAACTCGAACAGGGAGGGGCGCGTGTGGTGCAATGGTTGGAGACGCCACTGCGACAGGCACGTGGAATCGACACCGGCGTCCATGGCCCACCAAGCCTTCCATCCCTCCTGGGTTGGTAAATTGGTACCAGACTTGTCTGGGAGGATAGCAGAACTGGCTCGATACATCGGCAGGCCACCGCGAGTCATTGTAAAGGCCAGATATGCATTCAATCACCTCCAACGATACTTAATGAAGTCGAATGCACGGCGCATCCTTCAGGGATTAATCAACACTGAAAGTTTTGTCTTTTTTATCGGCAAACAGAGACGTTGATCAACGGAAATCGTGGAACAGGAAGTGATCTTTGAGCAGCAACGCCAACAGAAAACAACGAGTTATTGTGTGTAACTTCGAACAACGGTTTGAAAAAGTGGAGTAGATTAGAAATTCAGTTCTACTGGTCTTTTTTGCTCAGAAATTCCAACTCAAATGCCAGAAAAACCTATTTTGCCCAAAATCTAACAGTGGTAAAGAGAAAACAAGTGTTCGTGACCAATGCTAAACACGTTTCGGGTAATCCTATGACATTATGATGCCTAGAGCCTCAGAAATTATTTATTTACTTATTTTACGAAACCATTCGTCATTTACAATGTACAGATATCAGCACTTCTTGTGTTCTGTTCGTTTTGCTTTCCTTTATCGTCCACAATGGTCCCCGAACATTTTGCGTGTTACTTCGGCGTCGTAGAATGCTGGTCGGGTTGATTCTCCTTGCGGTATTGAATATAGCGTTCCTAAGTGGATTGGAGGAGAGTGTTGGGAAAGGATCAAACTAGCGCTTTTCCTTTCTGATCGAGGGCGCCATTAACCGCTGCGCTTCCTCCCCGTCCCCCAGAGTTTCGGAAATGTGCACATTTAGTGTTTAAAATGATTCTAATAGAACTACTGTTAATTTTTCACGGTAGATACAATGGCGAAGTTTAGTGACAAGGTTTCATATACGATCCATGCTTATATGGCATGCATGCTAACCTCTCATTCGATTTGTGGTTTTAGAACCGTAACCGGTTGAAATGGCTCCGCTTCGTCCATAGGGGGTTTGGATGTAGCTTGAAGATGTTTCTTCCTTCGCCCTCAACGGAATGTTGAGTGCTAGTAGTCTTTTAAATGGGTTAACCGTGCTACAGAATTTGCAAGTCTCCACAAAGAATTTTCACCGGTTCTTGCAGAACAGTGGGAGATCTGCTATGCTGTGACAAAGATTTTTCGAAAACGGCAATAGTCCCTTAGGTTGTTTACTTGTGCAGTTATTGTGGAATCGACACCGGCGTCCATGGCCCACCAAGCCTTCCATCCCTCCTGGGTTGGTAAATTGGTACCAGACTTGTCTGGGAGGATAGCAGAACTGGCTCGATACATCGGCAGGCCACCGCGAGTCATTGTAAAGGCCAGATATGCATTCAATCACCTCCAACGATACTTAATGAAGTCGAATGCACGGCGCATCCTTCAGGGATTAATCAACACTGAAAGTTTTGTCTTTTTTATCGGCAAACAGAGACGTTGATCAACGGAAATCGTGGAACAGGAAGTGATCTTTGAGCAGCAACGCCAACAGAAAACAACGAGTTATTGTGTGTAACTTCGAACAACGGTTTGAAAAAGTGGAGTAGATTAGAAATTCAGTTCTACTGGCCTTTTTTGCTCAGAAATTCCAACTCAAATGCCACAAAAACCTATTTTGCCCAAAATCTAACAGTGGTAAAGAGAAAACAAGTGTTCGTGACCAATGCTAAACACGTTTCGGGTAATCCTATGACATTATGATGCCTAGAGCCTCAGAAATTATTTATTTACTTATTTTACGAAACCATTCGTCATTTACAATGTACAGATATCAGCACTTCTTGTGTTCTGTTCGTTTTGCTTTCCTTTATCGTCCACAATGGTCCCCGAACATTTTGCGTGTTACTTCGGCGTCGTAGAATGCTGGTCGGGTTGATTCTCCTTGCGGTATTGAATATAGCGTTCCTAAGTGGATTGGAGGAGAGTGTTGGGAAAGGATCAAACTAGCGCTTTTCCTTTCTGATCGAGGGCGCCATTAACCGCTGCGCTTCCTCCCCGTCCCCCAGAGTTTCGGAAATGTGCACATTTAGTGTTTAAAATGATTCTAATAGAACTACTGTTAATTTTTCACGGTAGATACAATGGCGAAGTTTAGTGACAAGGTTTCATATACGATCCATGCTTATATGGCATGCATGCTAACCTCTCATTCGATTTGTGGTTTTAGAACCGTAACCGGTTGAAATGGCTCCGCTTCGTCCATAGGGGGTTTGGATGTAGCTTGAAGATGTTTCTTCCTTCGCCCTCAACGGAATGTTGAGTGCTAGTAGTCTTTTAAATGGGTTAACCGTGCTACAGAATTTGCAAGTCTCCACAAAGAATTTTCACCGGTTCTTGCAGAACAGTGGGAGATCTGCTATGCTGTGACAAAGATTTTTCGAAAACGGCAATAGTCCCTTAGGTTGTTTACTTGTGCAGTTATTCTGCCAGCTAATCAAGGGAAATACAAAGCACTTGAATTGTGATTAGACCTTCAAAATCTCGGCAAACCACTGTTTGAGATGAAAGAGGCAACGTTAAGAGCGAGTGAGAATCGTTTTAAAGATAGTGTTCAAATATCACTAAATTGGATCGTTTGTGCAGTAAAGGGGCAATAGAGCTGTTGCTAGGTCACAAATCAATTCGACATTAGGAAGAACGTAATGCGACAACAAGTGCAAGTGCTTAAAGAAGATGAAGTAAGCCCAGTAAGTCTTGGGATAAAATCCTCTAAAGCGGATTTATCAATAGGAGGAGAGATCGTATTGATGGTTAAAATCTTAGGCCAACGTGCATGAGGATTTCAACGAGAAAATTTGCAAAACACGAAAACAGAAACGTAGTATGAGCCATTTCGGAGCCATTGACATGCTACCGACAAAACCAGCACCCTGTGACTTCTTATCTAATCAGATAACTCCCATTTCCTTTATGCAACACATGTTAAATGTTTAAAATAATTCTCAAGCCCACCGTCTTCTAACCTCGGTGATCACTAATTTCATGGATGATTAAAGTAACACGAGCCTGAAAAATATGTTTATTCGGCTAACGTTTCGGCGTCTTTGTTTCCCTTCAACACTTTCACCTCTTCCGATAGCTGGTGAAACCGCTGGAAACTAAACTGATTTAGAGAACAGCAAACCAAGGGCCTCAGCTATATAGTGGGCAGCAAATGAGCCTCCAGGATGATATTCGCTGGTTCGAATCCGAATTGTGGTACAAATTTTGTAAAAATCTCATTTTGCTTTTTTGACATCATACCCTTCCGTTAAAAATTAGACCGCAGTAAATGAAAAGTTAAACACTGAGGAAGACAAAGACATCGAAATGTTAGCCAAATAAAGCTTTTTCATTAACCTTGCGTCAACTTCGTAAACCAGAAAGGTTTCGAATGTTTCGCGATTCGTTCCTTCTGTAAAAAACATGCGATTGTTTCGCTAATAACAGTCCGATTCGGTTCGACTGCGTTTGTTTGACTTCTGCTGTTGTCTTCGGCCCATTACATGAAATTTGCGATTACACAGCGAGCTTCAATAACGTAATGCCACTTTTTTGAATTTTAACTACATCTGAATCAACAATGGCTGTGTCCATTGTCATCTGATTTCCTAGCATTGGCTCCAATTATAGAATTCTTCACTGAAAAGAGGAACAATGTGACACTATGTAGGGGCTTTGTTCATTAAAACTATCTGAAGATAGTTTTTGAGTCAGTTGTTTAAAACATGTAGTTCCACCATGTTTGCTTTACAGCCCGAAAACTCTTTATTAAAACAACGAAGATAAAAAAAACAAGAAATAAGATAACGTCGACGAGGAATACGATCGGCTCATTGAACATCTCCACGTTAGCGTCATGAAAGCTGAGAGTTCGAAAGTCACAAGAGACGTCTGTCTCTAGAAACTCTCGAGCTAACACGCCAGCGTGGAATCGCATGAGCTGCAGGCAACCGCGAACTAACGTCCGAACTTGCGAAGCAATGCAGACAGGCGTTGGATATGTTGTACCACCTGTTCTCCATTCCGAAATTCGACATGCCATTTCGTCGGTGAAAAGTCGAACAGCACCAGGTCCGGACAGGATAAGATCTGAACATCTGAAGAAGCAATCCTCGTAAGCACACTGGCTCGGCTCTTCTCACGTTACCTGTCTGAATGCAAGATCCCTGCTCAGTGGACGACCAGCAAGACCGTGTTGTTGTTCAAGAAGGGCGACCTACACGATATAGGCAACTATCGCCCAATCTGCTTGCTGTCTGCCGTCTACAAACTTTTCACCCGAGTCATCCTAAACAGGATTGACAGAACACTGGACGAAGGACAGCCATGCGAGCAGGCAGGGTTTCGAAAAGGATTTAGTACGATGGACCACATTCACACGTTAACAAGGCTCATTGGAGTATCGCGAGAGTAAAAAAGACTGCTCTATCTCACTTTCATCGACTTACAGAAGGCCTTTGACTCAAATGAGATAGAAGCAGTCATGGAAGCCCTTGGTAGTCAAGGAGTCCCTACTCAGTACATAAAGATTCTTCGTGAGCTATACAATAATTTCACAACCAAAAGTTCACTATTCTACAACGATATTAACGTTGACGTCAAGAGAGGAGTTAGGCATGGCGATACAATCTCGCCAAAATTATTTACAGCCACCCTCCAGAAAGTCATGCGAATATTGAAATGGGATAATATGGGAGTGAAAATCGATGGTCGGCAGTTACATCACCATCGCTTTGCTGATGATATCGTCCTTATAACACCAGACATTAGCCAAGCGTTGCGTATGCTTGCCTACTTTGATAAAGCCTGTGGAAAGGTTGGTCTTCGAGTAAATCTCACAATAAAGATGCTCCTGATGAACGGATTGGTTCCGTCTGCCCCATTCACGCTCAACGGAACGAATATCTCCGAATGCTCCGGTTATGTCTATCTAGGTAGGGAAATCAGTATGATGAACGATTTAGCTCCAGAGCTGAGCAGAAGGAAACGAGCGGCTTGGGGAGCTTTCGAATCATCGAAGAAGAGCATCGAGGATGTAGTGAAGAGAACAAAGAACACTCGACTCCGTGCCCACCTTTACGACTCAACGGTTATCCCTGCCCTAACGCATGCGTGAGAAACCTGGTCGCTACGTAAGCAAGATGAAAAATCGCTCAGCGTTGTCAAACGCGCAGTCGAAAGGACGATGTTAGGAGTATCCAGTTTCACACAAATAAGGGATGGGATCCGCAGCTCTGACGTGCGTGCTCAAAAATCAAAGATGCCGTTCTATACGCCAAACAGTCAAAGATAAGGTGGGCCAGACACGTAATGCGTATGGATGATAACCGATGGACATAAGCCATTAGTGACTGGATTCCTCGGGATGTCAAACGTGCTGCAGGAAGACCACCGACCCGATGGTCAGAGTTCTTCACGAAAAGGCTAGAAAGAAGATAAGATTCTCGACGAATCCCTAGGGCGAGGAGAACCCACTGGACTACTCTTACACACGACAGGGAAATATGGAGAATTACTGGCACCCGCTCAACTCACTCGACGATCAACGGGGTTACAGGTGATACAGGTGACAAGTGAAAACAAGAAGAAAACAAAACAAGAACAGAAAATGGTGAAGGAATACGTCCATATAAGAACATCGGTGTATTCTAATCTCAATGTCTAACGCGGTGATCGAGCTGAGGTATAGTAGGCAGGTATTACTGTGATTTTCTAGGAAGAAAGGTTTCACCTAGTACCAGTCCGCTGTAATACTTGACAAAGTACGGAGTTTATGTAAAGTTTTCGAGTTTAATTGAAGCTTGAAAAGTTGACACTAACGGATAGGAAGAACTGATTGTGTCCATCACGTTTCGCTATCGAACAAAACCTTTTTTCTCAGTTGAATAGGTAGGACTTGGACATTTACATCGCTCTCAGTCACCTATTCGAATAATCCCAGAAATCGCTACTTCTAGGCTACTGCCTGGAAGAACCCTAGTCATAGATAAACAAAACGTTCTCTTAACGATGTGCTAAAACCCTATGAACTAAGCAAGGTGATATCAGGATTTTAAAAAGAAAACGCGTTTGATAAGCATTCAACAATTCAATGAGAAAAAAAGCACGATAGACGTTTGACCTATTGTCGCATCTACGGACAAACTTGGCCATCTCGACGATTTCTGCTGATAGAGAAAATGAATGAAAGAAGATGAATGAAGTGCCGTGGCGAGCAAATCTGTCACTCGGACCCAATGATGTTGTCCAAGTTTTGTTACTAAGATTTATTTTTAGCAAGGTTACACCACGTTCTATCTCTATAAAACTTCCAAATTTGGATATTTGTAATTAAAGACGGACGAGGTTGCTCGATTACGAACGGTCTTGTGATTTATGAGATTCAAAAGCGTAATGAAGTTATGTATGGCATATCTATATGATAAATTGTTCTAAATAGATGACGATGACCAACAGCTTAGCCATGAAGCATAAAAAATTAACATTACTGGCTTGACGCATCATGGATGAATCAGAGTTTTATCGCAAAGCACGCTGCTCGCTAACAACTGAAGGGTCTCAAACGAATTGAATGAAGTGAGTGGTATATCCGCTGTCGATGAAATGTCATTGTCGACCGGTTTCCTCACTTTTTTTCTATGAAACATTTAAATTGAGCAGTGGATTACTCCATGTGGATATTACAATATTTGGCATGTATGCATGTTTTGGTTCGATTCCTTGCTCAGGACATAAATACCCTCTAGAAACAATGAATTGGTACCATGCTTGTTCCACTTGGACGGCCCATCTTCGCTGGTTGTGCGGGCTCCAGCATAATCTCCATTTTTTTGGTGTTTTGTTGGTTTAGCCATTGTGGCTTCCTGGAGTCCCTAGGTGAGCCTGGCCAAAGTCTGCCCCAGGTCGACACCATAGAACAGGTAGTCGCCGCCCTTGTGGAACAGAGATTTGCCGCTATGCGATTAGTTTGATAGCAGGACGGTGGTGAATCCTGGTAATGGTTTACTTCTAGCCGGGCTTTCTAAGAAACGGAAACGGAGAAACTTCAGACTCATTCTCAGCTTGAGAGACCCTGTTGGGGGAAAGAATACTTCCTTTGTACATCGCAGTCCGACACCGAGGAACACCCAGCCTCTATGAGGCGGTAAACCGTTGTGAAGCATGCTTATTTCAGTAGATAAAAACAGCGACATGAACTATTGGATGAGTCCGCAAGTCGCTGCATAGGCAAAATACTTATTCAATCTGCTCTACGATGCTACGAATAGAGCAGAATGCATGGGGCATTCCTAAGAGAATGTTTACTGACAAAGGCTTAATCTTTTTACATCTAATATTTCAAACATGTCGGCGAAAAATTTCAGATCTTCTTTCTGATAGTAACGCTGTAAATATGAAGACTGACGATATGCCAAAACCGATGTTTGTTACGGCGATGTCGGATAGTCATTACAAAGAAGGTTTAACACTTGTAAGTTTCTTCAATTCTGCAAATTAGTAAGTGCGATTTGCGTCAAATATTACCTTTCTTATATAGTCTGAAGAAAGGCATGTTCTCTGAAAGTTCCAATCTATTATATGAGTGGAAGGATGCCATCAATGCTCATTATGGTTGCAGCTCGGGAGATCACCATTGCATTTCGCATGAACTCAGTAAATGAATGAGCCAACCAGCATCCGACAAACGGAATCTTCACTCTTTGCAAACCTCATAAAATCAATAAGGGGTGCGTGTGGTGCAGTGGTTGGAGGCGCCACTGCGACACGCACGTGGAATCGATCCCTGCGCCCATGGCCCACCAAGCCTTCCATCCCTCCGAGGTCGGCAAATTGGTACCAGACTTTTCTGAGAGAATAGCAGCACTGGCTGGATACATCGGTAGGCCACTTCGAGTCATTGTAAAGCCCAGATATGCATTGAATCACCTCCAACGATACTTAATGAAGTCGAATGCATTGCGCATCCCTCAGGGATTGATCAACGCCGAGAGCTTTATCCTTCATCCTTTTACCCATAAAATCAATGATAAAGCATTAAAGTTAGAAAAAAAGACTTGGTGAAAACGTCGATGGAAGTAGGGAAAGCAGCATCTTTTTGAGGTTTCAGTCCTCTTGTTATAACCGGAAGAAAAGTGTTTTGTTGCAGAATCCAAATTCTCCTCTCTGTCAATTCCATATTCGTTCTGTTGTTTCGAGTTTTTCTTACCTTCAGATAGCTAATATTAGGAAATTGTGGCCGCAACAAAAACTCGTCGTTTACAATTTAGGATTGGATAACAGATCGCTTAACGAGTTGAAAGTAAGTGAAGTTCTGCATGCCATGTGTTCTTTGTTTCTTTTTTTTTTTTTGTAAACAAGAACTTCTGGAAAACATTATGCAGATGTTCTTCTTTCTCACATACCAGTTTAAATTTTTATTTAAAGGAAAAGTGCTTGGTTGAGTTACGAGACTTTCCATTCCATGATTATCCGATCCATGTGAGCCGTTTGGAAGAGTACAGATGGAAACCAATTGTAATTGCGGTTCGTTGTTTCTTCTTTTGAATAGTTTCTCGAGAAGCAGATTGACTACCTCCCTCAATCACTTAGCACTACCATTTGTAGAATCACTTACATAATATTCTTGGTGTTCTTGTTGAGCAAACACGAGATGTTATTTTTATCTATTTTTATTCTTTATTCACAAATAAGCTGACGGAGTTTCGGCGGACTTCGCCTTCCTCAGAGCCTGGAAAGGTCAAGTTGTCAGCAATCCATTCGGCCAAACACCTCCATACCAAACAAAGAAAACACTAAACCAGGATTTCAATCACATAAAACACAGCTTTGCACACTCACCACTTTCTACGAGGCTTCCACTGGGTATGTCGCGTGGAGACCAACCGCACAGAATTCACATGAAAGTGTAATGTGCCCCTCCCATCAGAATAACAGGCTTATATACTGCTAAATATCACGCATGATAATGAGGCGCTCTTCCATACGGTTCATTTTCGGCTTTTTGGAATTAATTCAGGACGCCTCGAGAGTTTGCGCGCTTGTGTTCTCGATTACCGTGCGAGGATCGTGACACCTACCTCAAAGTCCTCCTCGCTATATCTCTGGATCCTATCCGTGCCTAGTGGGGTATTTGGTTTACGTTTGCCGACTAGATGTTCTTTTATGTGGACACAGAGTGGTCTGTACGTTTCGCCACTGTATTCGTCTCCGCACGCCTTACATGAGATCAGATAAGTTGCACCCGATCTCATGCAATCACCGTCTCTACCATTAGGGCAAATTATGCAATTTTGTGTTGTACAAAGACGGTTGCCATTTTGATATCCATTTTAACCCATTCATGGTTCAATTTTCGATATTTACTTTTAAACTCCTTCTGATAAGTTGCACCCGATCTCATGCAATCACCGTCTCTACCATTAGGGCAAATTATGCAATTTTGTGTTGTACAAAGACCCATTCATGGTTCAATTTTCGATATTTACTTTTAAACTCCTTCTCAGATGATGGATGATGAATTGAAGCATCTTCAAGATGCTTTTTCGTTATCTCAACATCTAACTGATGGAGAATTACGACAAACTCTCCACCCTGATCACTAACGGAAAGTCTTATGTTTTTCAACCTTATCAGCTCTGGTACCTCTCGCATACCACAGTTTTGCCCTTCAGTTAGATTTGAGCTGTATCTTTTCGCGCGATAGTGATTAAGGAACTTGAAAGTTTCATTCGTAAACATTCGAAATTTCACATCAACTTCATTATTGGATTCTTGTTGTCTAAAGAACGGCTGAGGAAACGGTGCTATTGGTAGGGCACCCACTTAGTGTTGTTCGCACCTATTTTGCGTTTTGTCTCTGGCCATTTTGAGGAGTATATTTTGAAGTTCGGACGTTTGCGATTAAAAAGATGTGGATCAACACCGGCTTTGACAATCTTCTTCGTTTACGCGCCAACATCAAACTATAACGAAGAAGAAGCCGAAGCGTTCTACATGGACTTGGAGAGGTTCCACAGAGAAGACCATACATTCTTCAAGGTCATCAATGGAGATTTCAATGCCAAGATCGGACCAAGGAAACCGTCTGAGGAACGTCACATTGGGAACCACGGATTAGAATAGAACGAACAAGGTGAGCAGCTCTCTGAGTTTATCATGGGGACCAAAACCATCCATGGTAACTCGCAATTCCAGAAGACCCACCGTCAACGATGGACGTGGGAATCTCCCAATGGAGAGTGCCATAACGAAATAGACCACATCATAGTAAATAGGAAGTTTTGCCTAACCGATGTCGCTGCTGTCCCAAAATTTTACACGGGATCAGACCACCGTCTCATTCGTGCAAGATTTCATTTTTCGCTGAAAGGACAAAAAGCCGCTAAATTCAAAAACCGATGTCCCAGAACCACCACAAACTGGGACTTATTCAACTCATTAGTCGGCTGTTGGGAAGATGCCGTTGTCGACAACATCGACGAGGAATATGATCGGCTCACTGAACATCTTCACGTTACACTCTTTGCAAACCTCATAAAATCAATAAGGGGTGCGTGTGGTGCAGTGGTTGGAGGCGCCACTGCGACACGCACGTGGAATCGATCCCTGCGCCCATGGCCCACCAAGCCTTCCATCCCTCCGAGGTCGGCAAATTGGTACCAGACTTGTCTGAGAGAATAGCAGCACTGGCTGGATACATCGGTAGGCCACTTCGAGTCATTGTAAAGGCCAGATATGCATTGAATCACCTCCAACGATACTTAATGAAGTCGAATGCATTGCGCATCCCTCAGGGATTGATCAACGCCGAGAGCTTTATCCTTCATCCTTTTACCCATAAAATCAATGATAAAGCATTAAAGTTAGAAAAAAAGACTTGGTGAAAACGTCGATGGAAGTAGGGAAAGCAGCATCTTTTTGAGGTTTCAGTCCTCTTGTTATAACCGGAAGAAAAGTGTTTTGTTGCAGAATCCAAATTCTCCTCTCTGTCAATTCCATATTCGTTCTGTTGTTTCGAGTTTTTCTTACCTTCAGATAGCTAATATTAGGAAATTGTGGCCGCAACAAAAACTCGTCGTTTACAATTTAGGATTGGATAACAGATCGCTTAACGAGTTGAAAGTAAGTGAAGTTCTGCATGCCATGTGTTCTTTGTTTCTTTTTTTTTTTGTAAACAAGAACTTCTGGAAAACATTATGCAGATGTTCTTCTTTCTCACATACCAGTTTAAATTTTTATTTAAAGGAAAAGTGCTTGGTTGAGTTACGAGACTTTCCATTCCATGATTATCCGATCCATGTGAGCCGTTTGGAAGAGTACAGATGGAAACCAATTGTAATTGCGGTTCGTTGTTTCTTCTTTTGAATAGTTTCTCGAGAAGCAGATTGACTACCTCCCTCAATCACTTAGCACTACCATTTGTAGAATCACTTACATAATATTCTTGGTGTTCTTGTTGAGCAAACACGAGATGTTATTTTTATCTATTTTTATTCTTTATTCACAAATAAGCTGACGGAGTTTCGGCGGACTTCGCCTTCCTCAGAGCCTGGAAAGGTCAAGTTGTCAGCAATCCATTCGGCCAAACACCTCCATACCAAACAAAGAAAACACTAAACCAGGATTTCAATCACATAAAACACAGCTTTGCACACTCACCACTTTCTACGAGGCTTCCACTGGGTATGTCGCGTGGAGACCAACCGCACAGAATTCACATGAAAGTGTAATGTGCCCCTCCCATCAGAATAACAGGCTTATATACTGCTCAATATCACGCATGATAATGAGGCGCTCTTCCATATGGTTCATTTTCGGCTTTTTGGAATTAATTCAGGACGCCTCGAGAGTTTGCGCGCTTGTGTTCTCGATTACCGTGCGAGGATCGTGACGCGCACTTCAAAGTCCTCCTGCTCATGTCTCTGGGTCCTTTGCGTGCCTAGTGGGGTATTTGGTTTACTTTTACCGACTAGGTGTTCTTTTATGTGGACACAGAGTGGTCTGTCCGTTTCGCCACTGTATTCGTCTCCGCACGCCTTACATGAGATCAGATAAGTTGCACCCGATCTCATGCAATCACCGTCTCTACCATTAGGGCAAATTATGCAATTTTGTGTTGTACAAAGACCCATTCATGGTTCAATTTTCGATATTTACTTTTAAACTCCTTCTCAGATGATGGATGATGAATTGAAGCATCTTCAAGATGCTTTTTCGTTATCTCAACATCTAACTGATGGAGAATTACGACAAACTCTCCACCCTGATCACTAACGGAAAGTCTTATGTTTTTCAACCTTATCAGCTCTGGTACCTCTCGCATACCACAGTTTTGCCCTTCAGTTAGATTTGAGCTGTATCTTTTCGCGCGATAGTGATTAAGGAACTTGAAAGTTTCATTCGTAAACATTCGAAATTTCACATCAACTTCATTATTGGATTCTTGTTGTCTAAAGAACGGCTGAGGAAACGGTGCTATTGGTAGGGCACCCACTTAGTGTTGTTCGCACCTATTTTGCGTTTTGTCTCTGGCCATTTTGAGGAGTATATTTTGAAGTTCGGACGTTTGCGATTAAAAAGATGTGGATCAACATCGGCTTTGACAATCTTCTTCGTTTACGCGCCAACATCAAACTATGACAAAGAAGAAGCCGAAGCGTTCTACATGGACTTGGAGAGGTTCCACAGAGAAGACCATACATTCTTCAAGGTCATCAATGGAGATTTCAATGCCAAGATCGGACCAAGGAAACCGTCTGAGGAACGTCACATTGGGAACCACGGATTAGAATAGAACGAACAAGGTGAGCAGCTCTCTGAGTTTATCATGGGGACCAAAACCATCCATGGTAACTCGCAATTCCAGAAGACCCACCGTCAACGATGGACGTGGGAATCTCCCAATGGAGAGTGCCATAACGAAATAGACCACATCATAGTAAATAGGAAGTTTTGCCTAACCGATGTCGCTGCTGTCCCAAAATTTTACACGGGATCAGACCACCGTCTCATTCGTGCGAGATTTCATTTTTCGCTGAAAGGACAAAAAGCCGCTAAATTCAAAAACCGATGTCCCAGAACCACCACAAACTGGGACTTATTCAACTCATTAGTCGGCTGTTGGGAAGATGCCGTTGTCGACAACATCGACGAGGAATATGATCGGCTCACTGAACATCTTCACGTTAGCGCCATGAAAGCTGAGAGCTCAAAAGTCACCAAGAGACGTCTGTCTCAAGGAACTCTCGAGCTAATACGCCAGCGTGGAATCGCACGAGCTGCAGGCAACCGCGAACGTCCGAGCTTGCGAAACAGTGCAGACAGGCGATAAAAGACAATCTTAAAGAGAGAAGAGCATCAGTAATGGTCGAAGCCGCAGAGGCTGAGAAAAGCATTCGCAAAGCCCGCCGAAGCTTCGCCAATTACAAGACCAAGATG
>MQTX01000204.1:889892-908831 GCA_009735665.1 Angiostrongylus cantonensis
AGAACCACCACAAACTGGGACTTATTCAACTCATTAGTCGGCTGTTGGGAAGATGCCGTTGTCGACAACATCGACGAGGAATATGATCGGCTCACTGAACATCTTCACGTTAGCGCCATGAAAGCTGAGAGCTCAAAAGTCACCTGGAGACGTCTGTCTCAAGGAACTCTCGAGCTAATACGCCAGCGTGGAATCGCACGAGCTGCGGGCAACCGTGAACGTCCGAGCTTGCGAAACAGTGCAGACAGGCGATAAAAGACAATCTTAAAGAGAGAAGAGCATCAGTAATGGTCGAAGCCGCAGAGGCTGAGAAAAGCATTCGCAAAGCCCGCCGAAGCTTCGCCAATTACAAGACCAAGATGGTTGCACTTCGACGCCCAGACGGAACAATAACAGCGTCCAGAAAGGCAATGGAGAAAATCATCTACGATTACTACTCAGATCTCTTCGATAGCCACGTCCACCTCCCGTCTTATGAAATAAAAGAGGATGGATATGTTATTCCACCCACCGGTTTTCCCTTCAGAAATCCGACATGCGATTTCGTCGGTGAAAAATCGAACAGCACCAGGTCCGTACAGGATAAGATCAGAACATCTGAAGAACCTTCCGCCAGTCCTCGTAAGCACACAGGCTATGCTTTTCACACGTTACCTGTCTGAATGCAAGGTCCCTACTCAGTGGAAAACCAGCAAGACCTCGAGTCATCCTAAACAAGATTGACATAACACTGGACGACGAAGGACAGCCATGCGAGCAAGCAGGGTTTCGAAAAGGATTTAGTACGATGGACCACAATCACACGATAACACGACTCATTGTAGTATCGCAAGAGTACAAAAGACCGCTCTGTCTCACTCGATTAGAGAAGGCCTTTGACTCAATTGAGATAGAAGCAGTCATCTTAAAGATAGAAGAGCATCAGTAATGGTCGAAGCCGCAGAGGCTGAGAAAAGCATTCGCAAAGCCCGCCGAAGCTTCGCCAATTACAAGACCAAGATGGTTGCACTTCGACGCCCAGACGGAACAATAACAGCGTCCAGAAAGGCAATGGAGAAAATCATCTACGATTACTACTCAGATCTCTTCGATAGCCACGTCCACCTCCCGTCTTATGAAATAAAAGAGGATGGATATGTTATTCCACCCACCGGTTTTCCCTTCAGAAATCCGACATGCGATTTCGTCGGTGAAAAATCGAACAGCACCAGGTCCGTACAGGATAAGATCAGAACATCTGAAGAACCTTCCGCCAGTCCTCGTAAGCACACAGGCTATGCTTTTCACACGTTACCTGTCTGAATGCAAGGTCCCTACTCAGTGGAAAACCAGCAAGACCTCGAGTCATCCTAAACAAGATTGACATAACACTGGACGACGAAGGACAGCCATGCGAGCAAGCAGGGTTTCGAAAAGGATTTAGTACGATGGACCACAATCACACGATAACACGACTCATTGTAGTATCGCAAGAGTACAAAAGACCGCTCTGTCTCACTCGATTAGAGAAGGCCTTTGACTCAATTGAGATAGAAGCAGTCATGGAAGGCCTTGGTAGTCAAGGAGTCCCTACTCAGTACGAAAAGATTCTTCGTGAGCTGTACAAAAAATTGACAACCAAAATTTCACCATTCCACAACGATATTAACGTTGACGTCAAAACACGAGTTAGGCAAGGCGATACAATCTCGCCAAAATTATTTGCAGCCACCCTCCAGAAAGTCATGCGAATATTGGAATGGGATAATATGGGAGTGAAAATCGATGGTCGGCAGTTACATCACCATCGCTTTGCTGATGATGTCGTCCTTATAACACCAGACATTAGCCAAGCGGAACGAATGCTTGCGGACTTTGATAAAGCGCGTGGAAAGATTGGTCTTCGACTAAATCTCAAGAAAACAATGTTCATGAAGAACGGATTGGTTTCGTTTGCCCCATTCACGCTCAACGGAACGAATATCTGCGAATGCTCCAGTTATATCTATCTAGGTCGGGAAATCAATGTGATGAACGACTTAGCCCCAGAGCTGAGCAGAAGGAAACGAGCGGCTTGGGGAGCTTACAAGAGCATCGAGGATGTAGTGAAGCGAACAAAGAACACCCGACTCCGTGCCCACCTTTTCGACTCAACGGTTCTTCCTGCCCTAACGTATGCGTCAGAAACCTGGTCGCTACGTAAGCAGTGTGAAAGATCACTCAGCGTTGTCCAACGCGCAGTCAAAAGGACGATGCTAGGAGTATCCCGTTTCACACAAGTAAGGGATGGGATCCGACGCTCCGACCTGCGTCATCGATCGAAAATCAAAGATGCCGTTCTACACGTCAAACGGCCGAAGATAAGTTGGGCCGGACACGTAATGCGTATGAGTGATAACCGATGGACATGAGCTGTTAGTGACTGGATTCCTTGAGATGTCAAACGTACTGCAGGAAGGCCACCGACCCGATGGTCAGAGTTTTTCACGAAGAACCTGAAAGAAAGATATGATGCTCGACGAGTCCCTAAAGCGAGCAGAACCTACTGGGCTACTTTTGCACGCGACGGAGAAAATGAAGGATTTACTGGGGCCCGCTCGAATCACTCGACGATCAACGGAGCTACAGGTGAAATAGGTGGCAGGTGACAGCAAATTACCCATTAATTCTTGTCACAAATCCCAATAATTTGCTGTCGATCATCGCTGCTGAATGAATGGTGAGAACATCGTATTTTTCATTTGGAGTCCTGTTCAACGGCTCCGCGACAGAGCTCTTCATTATCATCTATGAATAAACGTTTAGGCAACTGAGCAAGCCTCCTAACAAATGTCCTTTCGAAAGATCACAAAAGGCTCTTTCAGGGCCGAGTTGTAAAATATTGTCTATACTCATTGCTTAAGTTCAAACTTTTTCGACTATGTAACCTTTGAAGGGATCATAACAGGCAGAAATAATATCTCTTTTCAATTCTATATCAATGTATCTCAGCTAGTTGTGAACCTTGGTAGTTGCAATATAAACCTTAAGTGTATTGTCTGTAAAGTAAAAATTCTTCGCATTGGATTTTGAAATTCTTACTATCGAAAGTATGCCTAACTTACTTTGTGAACATTTCCATGTCAAGATTCGTAATTCGAACACGACAGCAATTGAGCAAGCGGAATTTCGTGCGGTAGGAGACCACAGTGATCTGTATCGTTGTTTTTGTGTGTATGTCGTGTTCTCTAGGAAATTGAGGAAGTGAGATTTCCTTTCCAAATTCTTCAGGATTACAAGAAGAAGTTACACTAAACGAATTTAATGTTCTAAATAAATTTAGAAGAAAGCAAACCTCTTCTATAACTTTCATTTTCAACGCTCTTCTAATGACGGGGAATTATCGTCTGTTGTCGGAACAACAGCTTTGTCGCAAAACGACCGAACTTACACTTGAGCTAAGCTTTCCTAACTAGGCAATCACCTATTCTCTGTTGTAACAGGCAAATGCAGCAGTGGGTAGGGTTGATCTGCAGTACACACATGGTCTTCGATGTGGTCCCGAGCAAACGATGCTCCTTTGACCTCGGCCAGTTGGTACCAGACTTGTCTTGGAGAACAGAAAAGCCGGCTTAATAGATCGGCAGGCCACCGCAATTCATTAATAGGTTAGATATGCTTTCAGTCGTCTGTGTTGCACTGAATGCGTAGCACATATTGAAGGATTGGTCAACGTCGGATATTTTATTCCTTTTTAAAGCCTGCTGTACACCCGGAGCTTCTTGTGCCGCCCTCGCCCAATGACGCGTTTCTATCCGAATATATTAATGAAAAGACTGTGCCCTATAATTTCATGTAAGGCTAAAGATTCCTACAACATTAACCACCTCAGGCGGAAAAGAAAATGCATGAAAAATGCCTATAGGAATACATTTTGAATGACATCGCCGCGTATACTTTGTTGCCGCTGATACTCTTTTTATCTTCGTACGACTAATGGAAGGTAACAGACATGAACAATCGAGGATTAGCGTGAAAGCTTATTGATAAGCGCTCCTGCGACAATAAACGACAATGCGTGAAAGAGACAAAACTGGTCCATTGTATTTTTTTCTTCAATCCATTCGCTTCTTCATTACATTCAGATGACGGCGAAAGAATTCGGAGCAATATGGTACATGGATACTTCAATACGATGGAAGAAAGATCGACTCGACGTGGTTTACAAAGAAATAAAATGTCGGAAGAACAAGTACCGGTAAGAGTACATCCAAAATCTGAAAGCAACTTGAGATTACACAAGATTTTTCAGCAAATACCTTAGCACTTTTGTCTTATTCAAAGCCACAATAATCCAAGTTGATTGCCTACAGTTGCTCGTTCTTCCGATGTGAGGCTTCGTGATCGCATCGAGTCGAATCCGTTGGAGCACGGCTTTAATAAGCAATCTCTTCAGGAAGTATGCTTTTATCAAACGTAGCTGTTGATCCGATATGATCCGCTTCCTAGGCGGAAATGCATCCCAGTAACAGTCGACATCATTACTAGCTGACACAGCGTAATAATATTCTACATATGGAATGGCAATAGACCAACAAGTGTCATGAGAAAAATGGCACTGCAAAAAGAGGTTCAACACTGGAGCGATTTTCCTCTCCAGAAAACTCAACTCGATGCGACCACCAAGATCCTGCTGACGATGACGAACGACTGAACAATCTGCTCGGATCAATCAGACTCTAAAGAAAGCGAAGACTCTGAAAAGTTGACCGAATAAATTTTTTTAACAACCCTGAATTGCAATGTTTTAACCTTTATTTACTACCTATTCTTTCTTTCATGCGGCATATTATGTGAAATACAACCACGAGAGTGCTGAGATATGTGCAAAACTGGGAACCGGTGCGCTTCGAGCCCGCAGTTATCCATTCTGGAGGCTGGCGTGTTATCCACCCACTAACTGAAGCTCTTGATTGACTTTCGCACAACCTGTCAATATGCTATACCAGGATCCACCACCGTTTTGGTATCAAAGTCACATGGTGGTAAATCTTTCTCTGATCCACAACCTGGGGCAGACTTTGGCCATTCTGACCTCAGGACTCCAGGGAACCATAATCGCATAACCAACAAATCTCCGAAAAATCGAGATTATACTCAACCAGGGGCCGCACAACCAGTGAGGATGGGCCATTCAAGTATCAAGTAAATAGTATCAATATGCTATCAGCAATAACACAGGAATAATATGGAGAGCGGAGATTAGCATTGAACCTAGTTAATCTGAAGCTGAACTCAAAATCACAATAGTCTAACTTTTTAAACGTGGTGTTTGCTTGGTAGTCGAAGGAAATATTGATAAATCATGCAAAGGCGAGTTGGTTTCTGAAGTGAAAAAGAGAAATTAGGACCTATTGGGAAAGTTTTAAGGGGTTTATTCAGAGAAAAAGAAGAATTTAATGAATAACTGATGTCCTTTCTGAGAATACATGCTCGAAGAAAGCGTACTGAATCGTTTTCAAAGGGTCATAAATAACGGAGTCTTGTATGCCCTTAGGATCTATCAGGCAACTATTTTTGATAATTCTAAAAAACCTTTCCGCATGGAAATAGATTTGAGCTCTGAGAGATCTTCAATTTCACTAGACGCGCTTCTTGAATGAGATAGAGCGGCGAGTTTAGCGGTGCATATCAGCCCCGACTTCTCCAATGTGTTCTGGTCTCTTCCGTTTCGCAATCGTGATAGACATCACCAAAGTTTCCTATCGTCGCCTTACTTGTTTTAACCATACATCTATTAGGTTTCAAAAGACCGCCGAAGAACACGAAGAGCGTGACACATTTTTGGTATGATGTTCCTCATTTTTTTTTTGTTCTTAGATGGGAAGTACAGCTATGAGAAGGGTATGAGCATGAATCAACAATTTCTTAGAGAGGATCTCAAATGACCCACGTTATATTTGCTAGTTACTCGACCGTAGACTCTACTTGGCCCTAACCAATGTGAAAGCTACAGACCGCAACAGGTGAGAAAATACCTCGTGGCATGAATATATATAAATACATCCAAATAAATACGGATGGCATAAATAAACTTAACAGAAGAAGACTTTGGTCCTTTTCCTTGAATGCGTAAACGTTCCACGGCCAGTGTGTGATTATGTTGGTCTGCCTTGAACACCCTGTCAGCCATCTTGTAGCAAGCCACATGGTCTGACGGCAGGTTAGATAAAGATTTATTGGTTGAGAGAAAGTTTAGATATCATAAAGACATTTAGAAAAAAAATCTCTGGTGCATGTTTGAATTCAAATAAACTGCACGCAAATAAATAGCTAGAACTTTCTGTGGTCTTCAGCAAAGAATCCAGCAACTCGAAATGTGCGTTGCCTATCCTTATATATCGCGAGGGACACTGGCACATTAACCACCTGCTTTCATGGTTGGCAATCGCCAATCACAGAAATTGCGTTAATGTATGAGTTTGATTTTACTCGAAGGATAACCGTCCTTATTGTCCTTATGGACACGTTGAATTTTGGTTATTCTTTTTCTTTCTAGGAAAGAGAGGCAGCCAACTTAGAGAGTCCCAAGGTTCTTACCGTATCTACCTTTGTGAATAAGAAGATTGGCTACTTCACGGCTAGTAATGCATCATGGTGGTAGCAATTCCTCCATTTAACAAATTGACTAGCAGAACAGGGCTTCTGCACAAAGTTTAAATTTTCAATAAACCTTAATAATTGTTAATTGCGACATTGCGCTTCCATTCAATAAACGACGATATTTAAAATACAGAGTTTTTCATAAGCACCCTTCTCATCCAACGATTTGTACATGTGCGAAGATTTTCAGGATGTTGGATATCTTCGGCAGCGCTACAGTGGATTGCAAAAAGGCATGCTTATTTTGATATATTCATGTGTTTTTTAAGTTTATCAATGAAGAAGGTAGACATTCGTGTAGCATTACCATTGTTGAATTGATAATCGATCAACGAAGGACACTTCCACTATCGGTCACCACTGCCACTTCTTTCAGCCTGGATATCTTTTGCAGTCATCGTCAGGTCACAGTGTGTTCGCCACCACCAATCCTGGTAAGATTTCTACTTTTCATATATAACCACGAGTACAGTGCATGTTCGAGCTGGCTCACGCCTCACTAAGCCTATCATCACTCCGCGATGAGAAATCTGTGCCGCACTTCTCCGAGAAAAACACTTTCTGCAATCCAAATAGCAACGCTATAGCCCGGTGATCCTAAGGCTCCACGAAGAATCGACTCGACCAGGATTTGACCATCATTCGAGGTGCAACGAAATTCTCGAACACAGCTAGAACTACACGTAAAAGTTGGAAGATTTTCATGGATGATGGAGGAAACGAATCTACTTTGAGAAGTGTTGGGATCCACATAATAGATGTGAAGGAATTTCGTCTAAAATAAAATAAATTGTATAAATACTTTAAGTTTGATTTTAACCGTGCACCAAATAAACGTAGTAATAAAGCCCGGTACTAATTTCTGAAAGGGTGACAGGCTCGGTTGGCCAGGGACGGAATCGAACTAGCACCAAGCCCTTGATGGCCTGCATCTCTGCCACTGCGCTATTCGCTCTATCTCCTACCACATAACACGTTGCTATATATATAAATAAATAAATAAATAAATACAAGGGTGCATGTATCGCAGTTATCGGAGGCTTCTGCGAAAGAAATGGGACCAATCCATGCGCAAAACGCTTTTCAAGCCTTCCATCGTTTTGGGACCGCAAATTGCTACCAGAGTAGTCTGGGACGACAGCAACACCGGCTCGATACATCAGTAAGCCACCACAAGTCATTGTGAAGGCCGTATATGCATTTACTCACCATACTTAATGAAGTCGAATGCATGGCGCATCCCTCAGGGATTGATCATTACCCGCCAAGAGCTTTACTTTTTCTTTTATTTTAGAGTCTCCTTAAACATCATAGCGCAATTGCGGCTTTTCATCTCCAGTATGAACATAGCTAACTTCTATTATTTCTTCCTACTTTATTTTTTTTTTATTTTTTGTTTAGGCGTTTATGACTTCATACCCACTCTGCCCGAGCGTCTACGATCGAAAACATGCGTAAATTACGATGCGGGTTTCGCTTTCGTTGTACGAACATCGGATGCAATGAGCATCTTAAAGTGGTGACTTTTAGCCTATAACACTCAGGAAAAACGAAATTTTGGCTTAATCTAAAGTAAGACGACACGGAATTGTTGCCAAAAAATCGTCTTGCAAACTACTTCCATGTGATCATCCCAGTTACGGATCCAAAGCTGATTTGTTACGAGGCCAAATGGTACTCTTGCCATGTGGTGGATGCAGAGTTGTTTGTGGATGGATGGATACCAAACTTCATACATGCTTGTTGTGAAAAATAGAATGATTCGGAGATGGATTTCTTGTCTTTGCTATGCCAGATTGTTCTGCGTTTGTATGTAAGACCGGTTTAGCCAAAACGTTTAACCAAGTTGCAATGAGATACACAAGAGGCATTTGGAGTCACTTTCAAGAAGATTTTCCCAAATTCACTTAGAAGAATGTAAGAATATATCCGGTCCTCAAAACGGAGTGAAACGAAATATCTCAGTTTACTCTCCCTAAGAGAAGAAAGGTTAAAAGCACTGGAAAGAAAGGACCTCGTGAGAAAATGTGGCTTTCGTCATGTCCTTTACGCAAGCGTATTCACTAAGCAGCTTCAGCGTGCAGTGAAGTTGAGTGAATACATTGCTGTCGCCCATTCGCATTATTGGGATGATGAACGCGATGAAAAATGATAAAAGTAAAAGTAGATAAAACTCCTGAGATATTCCATATTTAAGTGGGATTAACACAAAATGAATAACGTTTAGGTACGTTATATGTGCCCTCGAAAAGAACTGCATGGCACCACCTGGAGCAGTATTGTACTGCAACTTTGGAGATGACCGTTTTCTTCAATACGCTAACTGCCACAGGTGCGGTGCTATGCGTTATTTAATCTAGACTCACTCGATCTAAAATTATTTCCTCATAGTCTTAAAAAGTGAACTTGGTATTTGTCAGACTCATACATTATCGCTTGTGTAGTAGTTCAATCCCCGGACTGTCAGTGATTTAAGATAATAGCGGTACTTAACCTAATAGTGACAGATAGATAGTCGTATTGCATTCTACGCATTGTCAATATGAAAACTTCTAATTAACAAAAGATTAACGAATAGAGAAGTGTCAAGTAGGATAAAGCTCTTGGCGTTGATCTACCTTCAAGGGATGCGCCATGCATTCGATTGCCTTAAGCATCGTTAGATAGGTCTGGTGTAATTCACCGACTCGGTGAAGATGAAAGGCTTAGTGAGACTAGAACGCGCGATGGAGCCCATGAGTATTGCATAGCACCTCTAACCACTGCACTATACGCGCTCAATCAGAAAGCGTAGACTTGCATTATCTGAGATTACGTAACCACGAAAATGATGTATTTCGTGTACAGCAATCCAAAAACTGCTGAATTGTGAATTCATCAGCTTCATTTCCAGATACGATCAGTCAGTAATCAATCTTTTACTGGCCAACTCGTATGATTACAATCCAGTGCACTACGTTAGCAATTTGGGAAGTGAAGGTGCAATCGTTGATCGAACAGCTGCAGAAAGTTTCACACCGGACGATTTTTTGTGTGGCAGACGTGTATAATTATTACTGGTATGACATTTTAAGTAAAGATTAGTTTATGAATCGGTCCCACACAAACATGCATGCCACACACTCATGTGACTTACTTACACACTTCAAGCAGTAGCGCATTTTTTATTTAACTTCTAGACGGGATACAAGGAGAATAACCGATCACTGTGTTTTGCTCATCGCAGATGAAGGGTCTGTAATTCGCAAAAAAATAGAGAGAGTATAGTGAAGGACAAAGCAATAAACAGCTGACCTACGAATGATATTCGATTATCACTCACTATAAACAGCTTATATAGCAGAGTTGTTAGAGGCACCCAACAGTACGAATGGGATCGACCCCCACTTCCCAGGCCCACCAAGCTCGTGATCCGCAAATTTGCACCAGTTTTGTCTAAGAGCATAGCAGTAGTAGATCGATGAGTCTGTAGGGCACCGTGAGTCATTATGAGAGCCAGATATGCACCCAACAACTCCAACGATGTTTAAGGAAGTCGAATGCATAGCGCATCCCCCAAGGTTAGGTCAACGCTGAGAACTTTATCCCTTTTATTTATACAACAGTTTACACCTAAATGCATAGAGTTTCTACTTTTAACCACTTAGCCGGGGTTAGACGAATGCTTCTAGGTGGCAAACTGTGATTTCGCAACTAAGAATCACCCCTATCACCTGCCGTCCCTTGATCGCCCAGTGATTCGGGCGAGCGCCAGTAAATCCTCCATTTTTCGCTGTCGCGTGCAAGAGTAGCCCAGTGGATTCTGCTCGCTCTAGAGACTCGTCGAGCATCGTATCATTCTTCTAGGCTCTTCGTGAAGAACTTTGACCATCGGATCCTCCTGCTGTACGCTTGACATCACGAGGGATCCAGTCACAAACGGCTCTTGTCGATCGGTTACCATTCATAGGCATTACGTGTCCGGCACACCTTATCTTCGACTGTTTGGCATGCAGAACGGCATCTTTAATTTTAGATCTATGACGTAGGTCGGAGCTTCGGATCCCATCCCTTACTTATGTGAAACGGAATACTCCTAGCATCGTCCTTTCGACTGCGCGTTCGATGTCGCTCAGTGGATTTTCACCGTGCTTACGCAGCGATCAAGTTTCTGGCGCATACGTTGATGCAAGAAATACTGTTGAGTTGAAAAGGTGAGCGCAGAGTCAAGTGTTCTTTGTTCTCTTCAATACATCCTCGATGCTCTTGAAAGCTCCCTAAGCCGCTCGTTTCCTTCTGCTTAACTCTGGAGCTAAAGCTAAAGGATAAAGGATAAAGCTCTCGGCGTTGATCAATCCCTGAGGAATGGTCATGAATTCGACTTCATCAAGCATCGTTGGAGGTGATTGAATGCATATCTGGCCTTTACAATGACTCGCGTTGGCATGCCGACGTATCGAGCCAGTGCTGCTATCCTCTCAGACAAGTTTGGTACCAATTTGCCCACTTCGGAAGGATGGAAGGCTTGGTGAGCATGAAGCGCTTTTCACGTGCGCGCCGCAGTGGCGGCTGCAACCACTGCGCCACACGCGTCCTCTGGAGCTAAGTAGTTCATTATATCGTTTTCCTAACCTAGAAAGACATAACTGGAACATTCGGAGATATTTGTTACGTTGAGCGTGAATGGGGCATATGAAACCAATCCGTCCCTACTAAACATCGTTTTTGTGAGATTTAGTCGGAGACCAATTTTTCCATAGGCTTTGTCAAACTAGGCTAGCATTCGTTCCGCTTGACTAATGTTTAATATAATAAGAACGACGTCATCAGAAAAGGAAAGATGGTGTGTTTTCCGACCTTTGATTTTCAGTCCCGTATTATCACATCCCAATGTTCGCATCATGTTCTGGAGGGTGGCGGTAAATAATTTTGGCGTGACGGTATCGTTTTGTTTAACTCCTTTTTTGATATCAAAGTTAATATCGTTGTAGATTGGTGATACTTGGTGGTGAAATTCTTGTGTTGCTCACGGTAAGAATCTTTATGTACTCAGCAGGGACTCCTTTATTGTCATGAACTTCCATTTTACTGCTTCTGCTTCTATCCCTTCTATCTCAATTGAGCCAAATACCTTCTTTAAATCGATGAAAATGAGACAGAGCGGTCTTTGTACTCTTGGGATGCTTCAGTGAGTCTCGTTTTCGTGTGCTTGTGGTCCATAGTACTATGTCTTTTTCGAAATCTTACTTGCTCACAAGGCTGTTCTTCGTCCATTGTTCTGTCAATCCTGTCTAGAATGACTCGAATGAAAAATGTGTAGACAACAGACAGCAAACAGATAGGGTGTCAATTGCTTATATTGTGTAGGTAACCCTTCCAGAACAATAACACGGTCTTGCTGGTCTTCCACTGCGTAGAGACCTTGCATTCAGACGGATAACTCGTGAGGAGCCGAGCCAGTGTGCTTGTTTAATTGGCGTAAGGTTCTTCAGGCGTTCTGATCTTATCCTGTCCGAACCTGGTAGTGTTTAATTTTTCACCGGCGAAATGGCACGTCGGATTTCCGAAGGGAGAACCGGTGGAACAGCATATCCATCCTCCTTTATCTCATAAGATGGAAGATGGACGTGGCTATCGAAGAGATCTGAGTAGTATTCGTGGATGATTTTCTATATTGGCTTTCCGGGCGCTGTAGCTGTTCCGTCTGGGCGTCGGAGTGCAATCATCTTGGGTTTTGTAATTGGTGAGGCTTCGATGGGCTTTGCGAATGATTTTTGTAGCCTCTTCAGCTCCGACCGTCACCGCTGCTTTTCGCTCCTTAGGATCTTCTTTTATCGAATGTCTGCATAGTTTTTCAAGTTCGGGCGTGAGTTGGCCGTTGCCCGCAGCTCGTGCGATTCAACACTGTCGTATCACCTCTACTGTTTCTAGAGACAAATGTCTCTTGGTTACTTCCGAACTCTCAGCTTTCATGTCGCTAACGTGAAGATGTTGAATGAGCCGATCGTATTGTTCGTCGATGTTATCGACAACGGCATCTTCCTAACATCCTACTAATGAATTGAATAAGTCCTAGTTTACGGTTATTCTGGGACTTCGGGGTTTTTAAATTTAACTACTTTTTCTCCTTTCTATGAGAAATGGGAAGTTGTGAAAAAAGACGGTGGACCTATCCCTAGAAGAATTTTGGTGACAACAGCGACATTGATTGGACAAAACCTTCTATTTACTATGATGTGGTCTATTTCGTTATGGTACTCCCCATTGGGAGACTCCCACATCCAGCTTTGTGGTTGCGGCTTCTGGAATTGCGAGTTACAATGGATGTTCTTTGTCGCCAAGATAAACTCAAACAGGCCTGTTCGCTCCATTCTAATCCATGGGTCTCAATGTAACGTTCTTCGATCGTTCTTTTTGGTCCAATCTTGGCATTGAAATCTTCAATGATGACCTTGAAGAGTGTATGGTCTTCTCTGTAGAACTTCTCCGAGTTCATGTAGAACGCTTCGACTTCTTCTTCGTCATAGTTTGATGTTGGCCCGTAAATCACGAAGATTGTCAAAGCCGGTATTGATTCACATCTTTTTAATCGTAAACGTCCGATTCGTGTTGTAAGCTGTTTGAAATGATCGATGTTCATGGATAAACTCGTGCTGACGAGAACGCCAACGCCGCTGACTCCTCTACTGTCGCATGTTTCGAGAAACATTTCGTCTGTTGTATCATAGTCGGCGTCAAAAAGGTGACGTCTTCTCGTCTCGGCCAGGCAGATGACATCGTACCTCATCTTTCTTGTTTGCATGAGCAAATCCTCTATCGAGGACTCGGATGCAAGTGTACGTGCGTTGTAGGTACAGATCGTCACCATAGTTCTTCGTGATCCAAGCAACTTCCATTGGCTCTGAGATTTTAGCAGCCTCTTCGTACTCTTCCTACCCGAAACTCCGAAATCGTGAGCTTTTTTCAGGGTCAGTGGAATGAGGCCCGTTTTTTTACTGTTTAGCTCTTTACTACCCACGTACAGCTTGCTAGGCTCTGAACGTGGAAGCTGGATATACTCACGGGTAGCTTGCCAGACTCGCCCAGAGTGGACATGGAGCTTATTTGCTGGAGGCGACTCTTAACCGCCATCCATATACTTCCCTGTCACTTGATTGCAGGCTTTTGGCCGAGTTGTCTCGTAGAATACAGGCCGCATAAACTAGAACGCACCTACACAAGCATGCATGAATACGCCTGGTAAATACAGAAAGTACGTGCCAAATCAGCGTGGCAGAAACAGGGAGTCCATCCCCTGGATCCACCTGCGTCTCAGGGAAGCAAAAGTCGGTTTTGGTCCGCGATTAACCCACATGGGAACGTGCCACGCACCCTCGCGAGTAAACGGCTATCGGGGTCAAGCTCTACAAGAGAAACCGAACTGGAAACCATTCCAAACCAACGTCGAGTCTTTCCGCTGTTCTATCACTTTCAATGTTCACTGCCATATTGTTCCATTCGAGAATTCAAGGCCATACTACTGAAGGTCACAATCTGGGAAGCAGTTAGTACACATAAACGATGAGATTGCAACGTTGCATAAATTCGTATTCTTTGTTTGATGAGCTTACACGAGGTTGATAATAACATTTATTATCGGCTAACGTTTCGACGTCTTCGTCTTCATCAGAGCCGATGATCCGAGTCGATGGTCCACGCTTCTTGTTCGTCTCGATGCGGCGGCTTCGCCTTCGTGTCGAGTCAGGTCTTCTTCAGCATTCCATCTCCTCGAATGAGGCACACTCCTTCAGTGATGCCCTTTTATACACGATGCTGATGGCGGATTTCGCCTTCTTCAGAGCCTGGAAAGGTCACGTTGACTGCAATCTACATGGCCAAACACCTCCATAACCAAACAGAGAAAATGCTAAACCAAAATTTCAATCACATTGAACACAGAGTGTTGCATAAATTGTTAGTCGTAGGTTGCAAAATGATTTTTCCTGAGCACAACGTTAGAAACATAACTGTGCCGTTGCGACAATCAAGCCCGACAAGTATTCTTAGAGATAAACTGTGCTGAAGTACCTTTGTTCGTGTGTCGAAGTACGAAGAAAATGAAACACATCTACGAAGCATGACAAAGCATACGCGCTTCTGGAGCTTCCTCACAGGTCTCTTTATTTAGTACTTCCTCCAACAGCGATAATCGTTGGCTATAAAGTGAACTCGCCCAAAAAAAAGGCTTTCTATATATTATTACCTGTAGAGAATAGACGCGTGACGCCTCAGTGTTCTATGAGATACGAAATAAAGGCATGAACTGCAACGAAAAAGAATTGGAGAAGTAAAATAAACGACTGAAAAGAAAATGCATTGCGTGCAATGCACATAGTCAGTCCTTTCACTAACTGTGCATTGTACGCAACGCATTTCAGGCATTATACGTGATGGACCTTTGAAGTGAGGAACACAAAGACAAAGTACCACTGCGATACTTTGGTAACCTTATCATGGTATCTCTCTATCAACTCACCGAACTAGACGCCTTTTGAATTAAAATTTGTCTTAGTAACTTCTCTTTGGACAGCTTTTTTAGCAATCCTAATGAAAAAAAACTGCACTACGCAAGAACATCATAGAAAGACAGTCAGCAGCTAAATTATGCGACAGGTGCCGATCTCACTGAGATCTCCATTTTGGTGCTACAACATGGTTCTATGGATTTTCCAGAACCTGGAAACCTTGCATGCCAGCAGTAACACGTGGCAGGTCGTTCCTATCTGCCAATGAGGAACGATAGCAGGTGCTTAAATGTGCTCGGATGTGGTCCTCCCAGGAACGATGCTGCACTAATTCTTGACAGAAGACTGCCATATTGGGCGTGGAAAGGACGTGTCGATAGTAAGCAAAGTTCGGTAAGAACAGATAGATTGAAGTTAATAAGTTCATTGATATGTTACCCATCATGATGGAAAAGTCGTTTTTGACGATACAGATATTGCTTCAATGTAACCGTCAGAGAAAGGACCATGGTTCAGAAAATGTATTTTTACGTTGCTAAAATCGAGGTTCGATGTTGAGAAATACGAGCGCTAAGAAAACGTGAACTTCATAAACGAATGGATTGGTCCTGCTCTCTCGGGCTCTGCCTTGCTAAACAGTGTCAGGTCTCTCATATCATGGCGCTCACTTTTGTTGGGATAGGACCTCTAGCCGGCATAAGAATCTTTATTGGTTTCCTTGTAAGTTCAACGTCGGTATAATTGATGCGCTGATCATTTGTGTTCTGGTCAGACGGCTGAAATATTCAAATATCTTTGAGTATTCTGGTTATGGAATTCATATAACATCACTTGAATAACGATTTGCTGATAACAACGGCGAGATTTTTGGAACATTTCGTGGAAGTGCTATTGTATATCCATTCGTAAAATGGGATATTCTCACCAACGACTGAGTAATAGGTGCGAAAAGGATTATTTTAACTTCGATACCTGTAGAAATTTTTTTCTGCAATTTCGCGTCGGGTAGTGGATGCGCGCCAAGAAATTACGTAATTCTGTGGATTTCTCAACTAACAGGGATGATGTTTTGCTTAAGAACGCTTCATTACCGTCGTTTTTTGTTTTGTTATGAACCCTTGGCTGAGTACAATCTAATTAATGTAAATGGACAACAGGGACAGATCTCGTGTTGGAAAGTCGGAGTTTTCTTCTTTTTAGTTTTTATTTGGAGCGTGTGTGTTTGTTTTAATATGTTGCGGTCTTTCCATGTACGAGTTCTCATTGTCTTCAGCCCTAAAGTGATGTTTCATTGTCTGACTCGTCCTTTGATTAGTACGCAGTGATCTGGAAATGTGCAGTTCGTATCGTTACGTTGAGAAGACAACGTTTTGTTGAGCAGGGTGCTGGTGGTACGTGGTTGATTTTGATCAGTTCTCAGCATTATGAGCGTCCAGCAATCGATATACTCGGCAAGCAGAGATCAGCACAACAACACAACAATAATGAGTTGCGCCACCGGTAAGCGGGACTTAGTGACACTTATACTCGTTGTAGATAAAGTAACACAAATATCCACGACTGATCGAATAGCTCAGTTTCTATATCTCTTACAGTTACCACCCTTACGAGATCGATAATCGTGACACATGGTAGGCCACAATCATTGGCATCAGGGATTAGCGCTTTATGCCCACATTTCTGAATTCTAATGAATTGTTCTCATTTATTTCCTTTTGTACAGATACTATATGGTAACCTCTAAGTGGACCTTTGTTTAACCATTTTTATCATCGTCTTTGAAGCTGAAGCGTAATTTTGTCCATATGTGAACCACTTTTGGGACGTAACTTCAGCCTGGGTTTTTAAAAACTTAACTCGGTCGGAGCTGGACATTTGGTGTTTTGCCATGTTTATCGTTGACCTTTTAGGTTTTATTCACCACAAATTCACAAGTTTATTACGTATAAGGTTATAATGTTCGCAAACACTATTTGTTTAAAGAGGAAGAACGTGCTCGTTTTGGGGACTTTACACGAAGACATCTGCCGCTGCCATCTCGTGGCCGTAAGCAACGAATAGCTGACACCGTTGACGAGGTTGCTGCCGGTAAATCTGGTCTAGT
This sequence comes from Angiostrongylus cantonensis, assembly GCA_009735665.1. Taxonomy (NCBI): domain Eukaryota; kingdom Metazoa; phylum Nematoda; class Chromadorea; order Rhabditida; family Metastrongylidae; genus Angiostrongylus; species Angiostrongylus cantonensis. Next base: position 907,101 of record MQTX01000204.1, read on the forward strand.
AAACATTGAGGTAAGTGTAGGACCCTGCACATCAATAGGCTTAATCTTCTGGTAGCTCACACACTTTATTCTATCTACATAGAACGACGTTCTTCAGCGCTTTAATGAAATTTGTGATAGAATGGAATCAACTCTTATTTTCATCAACAAGGACTGGTGTCCAGACCATTGGTAACATTTTATGAATACAATTATGAGTACACGGCTTAGAATCATATCAGGAAATGTTGTCAAAATAGCTCGACGAAAGTTCGTACAGGATTCTTTTATTTTTTTTTCACATGTTCATGCATCTAGGGAAATATCATCTGAAGCCTTTATATCAACATGCATAATTTTACAGGACTTAGGTAGAATGGACGGAACATTTAGTTTGAGACGTACATCGCCTATGAATTTCAAACGTAAGTCTTTTTATCTTCAAATTTCGTTCTGGTAAGTGTGTTGCCGTAGTGATGAACCTTTAGGACTGTGTGCTCACACGAAATTTCACTTTTCAGTTATTTGGTGAAGTTATTTATCAGATTGTGTATGTTGTCGAGGAAGTGCTTCTCAAAATATTCGTCCATCTCATCATTGTGTACATAGAAGTGTATGAAATGAGAATAGTTCGATAGTTTGCCTAATATTCATTGCACATTTCGGAAGTGTTCTGGAAATATTCTTAATATACATTCTGATTTCAGGCGCCAAGCTAGTACCGAACATGTTTATGGGCCCTTTCTGCGCAAAGATTAATAGGTTATCTGTACAAGAAAGAGGTTCTTTGCTGATTTTCTTGGAATAATTGTTGACCGAATTTTTTTTTGTTTTTTTTTTAGAGGAGCTGGAGAAACCTTATATTGCAAATTTGCTTGAAACCGTGAGACGCCACAAGTTGCTACGCAAAGAGAACACTGATGAGACCATGGTAACTCGCCTTTATACCCATAATACCATATATGTTTAATTTTTCCAATCTAGTTTTTTATAAGGTAATAAGTCGCCGCTGTAGATGTAGAATTTATCTTCTACAGCTCGAAATGTGTGTGGGCCATCCATTGTCAAGGTTCAGTTTTAAGTGATTCCGCCAGGAAGACCCAGATATTAGAAGGCTTTTAATATCATCAATGTCAAGATAAACCAAAATACAACACCTTAAGAACATAACGTGGACATTTATAGACTAGAGTTTATTGAGTATTTGATACATTGTAAAACTTTATTCCATTAAAGAATTCGTACATGGCATCTGAGGATCGCATGACTCTACTAGTTTATTCTGCGAATCATTTGCAAAGTATGGTTTGAAGAGGAGGGTTCCTTGTTGTTCCTTGAGATTACTAAGTTTTACAGCATCTAAAAACCATCGGAAATACATGGTGGAACGAACTTTTTAGTGAATTTCGGTACCCATCTTTTCCCAGATTTTTCACTTCATTCCTGGAAACATATGTAATTTCGCCCGAAGACGATGGAAGAGAACACGTGTTAGATGGGGTAGAGCTGTAGTAATCTAAGGAATTCAGGCAGGTAGTCTTTCACACAGTGACTTAACTTTTACCATATCTCTTAAAGTGCTGAATAGATCGGGTTTAGAGTGATAAGTGGTTCGTATTATAAGAGGCCTACAAGTTGCTGTAAAACGATTAGGAATTTAATCGGCAAAAATAATTCGGTAATCCGTCCACTCGTTCAGATTAGGCCTTTGAAACTCAGAGTATTTATGTGCATATATATATTTATGTGCAT
>MQTX01000204.1:909055-947640 GCA_009735665.1 Angiostrongylus cantonensis
GTGCACACGTGTATGTGTATACACATACCTGTGTATATATGCATATACAGGGGTAGATCGAATTCATGTGTATTGGAGAGCGCTTCTAACAACAACAGAAGATGTGCGCCTATTAAAAGGTGGGGTTTTTAAATGGACTGTATAAAATTGAGCATTTTTTCATCCTTAATATTGTATTAGCATTAGCATCTGAGATATTAATTTGGTTAATCGATCGTGGGCTTTACATCATTTTTGCAGCATTTGTTTTGTTCTTGTATGAAACAAATTTTGTTGACGTAACCTCCCTCCGGTGGTTCATTGGTGACATTATCGTCAGTGTTCTTAGGCGTTTGCAGATGCCATGCACACGTAAGGGATCGTTAAAGTAGGGCCAGTATTCTATAGTTACAACCCCGTTAATGGTGATGAGTGTTATCTAGATTATGTCTTAATGGTAATCACTTCCGGTGTGAATAATCGATCGACAGTTAAGTCTGGCAAAATACAATGATGATGGGTTACAATATTCTTCCTAATACTTTACCGAGTTTAATGAACTAGTTGCATCTGCATAAATTAGGAAGTTGCTGTTGTAGAAGATTTGGATTATCTAATTTGTGCGGAAAGAAACAAGAGGCATTGATCTTTTAACCCACCGTGGTATCAGTGAGGAAAATTATTGGTACCGATTATATTGATTTCCGCGTTTATTACTAACTAAGATTATTAACATCGAGTCATCACGCATTCCCACCTCTTACTAACTAAAGTTGGATTTATTCGACGTAGAATTAATGCTTAGAGTTCCTAGTGAGTTGATTTTGACTTTATATGTTGGTGAGGGGATGGATCGGCTGTAGTGAATTGGTGTCAGCTCATTAACTCTGCAGTTCTTTATCATAAGAAATGAGCAACACTCTCCCTGGTCTTTGGCTAACGCGGTATTTTTTTTGTAATCTTTATATCGAAAGCAATTTCCCATGTGCTTTTGAAGTATCTTAGATACCAAGTGATACCAATCGAAGTAATGTTTCGGTTGTTCAAATCAAAGCGGCTATTCGGCATGTGATGTGTTATAAAACCCTGCTTATATTGTAATATTGTAATACAGTGGCTGAGTTCAGGGCATGAAGCCCTGACAAAGAAGAAAAATGGGGACGTGAATCGAAATCTGTTAATGAAGTGGATGAGTTTCATGTTAGTGGTTCTTGTGGAGTTCTATGCTAGAACCACAATGATATAATATTGGTTATTTCCACATGTTGCGGAAACTTTTTTTTGTTTAGAATACAGTCCGTATAAAAAAATACGTTTGGAATTTAAATCTTTCACTGCGTGGGGCTTTGCCTACTGATGAATAACTTGAGGGAGTAAAATATTTTGATCGTTCAGGATAGCACTACTGTGCGACACGCACAACTTCAAGCTGAAGCTCCGACGGAGAAGAGAAAACGGGAACACAAGCCGAAATCTATTGATCAAGTGAATGAGTTTTGCTTAAGTAGTTCTTGTGTTCTTTGCTACAACCGCATTAACACAATTTTGGTTAATTCTGTAAATCTTGGAAACTATTTCCCTGTTTGGAACGCAGTCGTTATGGAAAAAAGGTTAATATGGAAATTAAAGCTCTCCCTGTGTGGAGCTTTACCTACTGATGAGTAACTAAAGGTAGTAAAATATTTTGATCGTTCAGGATAGCACTACTGTGCGACACGCACAACTTCAAGCTGAAGCTCCGACGGAGAAGAGAAAACGGGAACACAAGCCGAAATCTATTGATCAAGTGAATGAGTTTTGCTTAAGTAGTTCTTGTGTTCTTTGCTACAACCGCATTAACACAATTTTGGTTAATTCTGTAAATCTTGGAAACTATTTCCCTGTTTGGAACGCAGTCGTTATGGAAAAAAGGTTAATATGGAAATTAAAGCTCTCCCTGTGTGGAGCTTTACCTACTGATGAGTAACTAAAAGTAGTAAAATATTTTGATCGTTCAGGCTACCACTACTGTGCTGCACGCACAGCTTCAAGTTGAAGCTCCGAAGGAAAAGAGAAAGCGGGGACGCAGGCCAAAATCTGTTAATCAAGTGAATGAGTATTATGTAAGCAGTTCTTGTACAGTTGTTTGCTATAATTGCAATGCTGTAAATTTGGTCAATTCCACAAGTTCTGGAAACTATGTGTTTTTCCATTTAGAAGACAGAACTTTTACAAAGAAAAATTCAGGTGAAAATTAAAGCTTTCGCACCGTTAAGGTTAAAGCGGGCGTACCATACGCAGAACTTCAAGTTGAAGCTCCGAAGGAAAAGAGAAAGCGGGGACGAAGGCCAAAATCTGTTAATCAAATGCATGAGTATTATGTAAGCAGTTCTTGTACAGTTGTTTGCTATAATTGCAATACTGTAGATTTGGTCAATTCCACAAGTTCTGGAAACTATGTGTTTTTCCATTTAGAAGACCGAACTTTTACAAAGAAAAATTCAGGTCAAAATTAAAGCTTTCGCACCGTTAAGGTTAAAACGAGTGTACCATACGCAGAACTTCAAGCTGAAGCTCCGAAGGAAGGGCTCGCCAACCAAGACCGAGAAAAGAAGTGAGTGAGATTCACATTGATATTAAATGCAGCTTTTTTGCTAAAATCATAATAGTAGAATTTTATCCAGGATCGACTTTCTATTAACCTCGGCACTGAATTATGAATTGGTCGTTTTCTCTTTCAGCAATCCCAAGGCTGTTAAACAGCATACGTTTACTTCCATGCGATAACACACATACAATACAATCTTAGCTGACGTTTCGACAGAATCGCCTTCTTCAGAGCCCGGAAGGGTACACCAATACGTAACTTACTAGGTCAAACACTTCAACAGCACAAACAGAAAGATGAAAATCTTAGCAATAATTACAAGATCTACGGCTTCTCGAAAAAACCCACCGCTTTTTTCTTCTGTCCTCCACCGAGGAAGAACAGCCGGTCAGAGTCGCACATGGTTGACGATTGCAGCGCCCCCGCCAACGATCGATGCGAAGGTAAGAGGCGAGATCACGCGTGATCTCGGGACATTCCTCCCTGCTATTCATTGTAGGATTTTTGGCATTTATCCAAAAAGCCTCGAGGAGTTTGCGCGTTGGTGCTTAAGTGTCTCGTGCGAGGATAGCGACTTTTATATCAAAATCGTCTCCGCTATGATTTGTATCCTATGCGTGCCTATTTGCTTACCTTGTTTTGCTTTTCGTTTGCCATCTAGGTGTTCTTTTATGTGGATACATAAAGGTCTGCTCGTTTCGCCAATATATTCCTCCGCAAATACCACAAGAGATGAGCTATATCGCACCTGAACTCATGGAGTCACCATCCCTACCATAAGGGCAGATTACGGAATTTTGTGTTTCACACAGACGATCATACAATCGGTTACGAACTAACTGGCGACGAAGAGTATTCGGTGGTATTTCAGTTATCGCTACCGAATCCTCTAGATCTGCCCTTCTTAAGCATCGCTTCATCGCTGCACTTATTTCATCGCTAATGAAGAGCAAGATAAACGGGACTTTGTTTTCCGCATATTTTCGGACGGCGTTCTCAAGACCCTTAATCATTACCACGGTAGAAAGTTTATCTCTAGCCTCACAGCCGTACAAAAATGTGGCTTGCGAGAAATTAGAGAATAAATAAACTCGAAAACGATAAGTTTGTCTGTTAGTGATAAGGGGGAGAGTTCGTAGTTATTCCTCACCAGTTTGATGTTAAGGTAACGGAGGAACATCTTAGTGATGTTATCCTATATCGCCCATCCTCTGAAAAGGAATACAAACATCAATACCGGAAGTTAAACGAGCAATGGGTCAGCGTGGCAAAGGCTGCAGGTTTAAAATCCGGTTATTATGCACCTTAAAATCAATAAACGAACGTGACCCGTCATACACCTATTTATTAAAACACATAAGTTGGTATCTTCTGATGATGTTATGTCAACCAATCCATCATCATTCAAGGTTAGACCCATCATCAGCTGTGTAGACGGGCCAACGGATAGAATAACCTGGTTTTTAAGCCTAATACTTACCCAGTTGCTTAACCACATTCCAGCCCACTTCATGAACATCCAAATGTTCCTAGAACGTCTACGTGACGCGTATCCTAATAACGCATGCGTGATGGAGTCGTTCGCCGGTACCGCGTTGTACACCAACGTATCGAGTGACTCCGCAATGCGAGCCATTCACGAACTTCTTGTTAAACATGAAGGAGGAATACTAATTCATGGCTTCTCTATTCAGCAGCTTGTGACTCTCTTAAAAGAGTGCCTAAACTGCTCGATCTTCAGATGGTCTGGGAAATACTACGCGCAAATAAGAGGGCTAGCAATGGGACAGCGACTGGCACCAAGCCTTGCCATTACGTTTATGTCTAGAGTGGAAGCCCCTGTTCTCGATCCGCGGCCGTTATTCTACTGCAGATATATAGACGATTGTTTTGTCGTCTTCTGTACACAGGAGGAGATGGACAATGCTTTGAATTACTGAACGAGCAGTCAGAGTACATCAAATTCACTCGGGAGAAGCCGCAGGACGATTGGCTTTCGTTTCTAAACCTTCAAATTAACTTGTCAAGTAGCGGTTGCATGACAAAGTGGTACCGAAAACCAAGTAACAAAAAAATCCTGGTTCACTCCCTTTCTTATCACCCTTCACACACAAAGAGGTCGCTTGTGAGAAACATGTTTTAAACTCTGTGTGCATAACTAGGGAACTAAAGGAAAAATCGAACGACTTGGCTCGGCAAACAGCCATCTCCATTGGCTACGAAATTGTAACCCCACCAGATAAGTTTCGACGGAGAGCGATGTTCCAAAAGGAACGGTTTGGCCAAAACAAAGCCCCGTTTATCTTGCCCTTCGTTAGCGATGAAATAAGTGCAGCGATGAGTAAGAAGGGCAGATCTAGAGGAATCGGTAGCGATAATTGAAATATCACCGAATACTCTTCGTCGTCAGTTAGTTCGTAACCGCTTGTATGACCGTCTGTGTGAAACACAAAATTCCGTAATCTGCCCTTATGGTAGGGATGGTGACTCCATGAGTTCAGGTGCGATATAGCTCATCTCTTGTGGTATTTGCGGAGACGAATATATTGGTGAAACGGGCAGACCATTATGTATCCGCATAAAAGAACACCTAGATGGCAAACGAAAATCAAGACAAGGCACGCATAGGACACAAAAGCATAGCGGAGACGATTTTGATATAAAAGTCGCTATCCTCGCACGGGATACCAAAACACCAACGCTGAAACTCCGAGGCTTTTTGGATAAAGAGGATAAAGCTCTCGGCGTTGATCAATCCCTGAGGGATGCGCCATGCATTCGACTTCATCAAGCATCGTTGGAGGTGATTGAATTCATATCTGGCCTTTACAATGACTCGAGATGGCCGGCCGATGTATCGAGCCAGTGCTGCTATCCTCCCAGACAAGTCTGGTACCAATTTGCCGACCCTGGAGGGATGGAAGGCTTGGTGGGCCATGGGCGCATTTCACGTGCGCGCCGCAGTGGCGCCTCCAACCATTGCGCCACACGCTCCCCTTATGCCAAAAATTAGATAAATGCCAAAAATCCTACAATGAGTAGCAGGGAGGAATGTCCCGAGATCACGCGTGATCTTGCCGCTTACCTTCGGATCGATCGATGACGAGGGGTGCTGCAATCGTCAGCCATATGCGACTCTGAGCGACTGTTCTTCCTCGGTGGAGGACAGATGAAAAAGCGGTAGGTTTTTTCGAGGAGCCGTAGATCTTGTAATTATCGGTCAGATTTTTATCCTTCTGTTTGTGCTGTTGAAGTGTTTAACCTAGTAAGGTGCGTGTTAGTGTACCCTTCCAGGCTCTGAAGAAGGCGTTTCTGCCGAAACGTCAGCTACGATTGTATTGTATGTGTGTTATTGCATGGGAGTAGAATTTTAGTTAAGTTCATATTCTTTGGAATTTACCTTTCTTATCCAAAAGTAGGTGTTTGGGTTTTTAACGAAGATGTGTAATTTCTTCTTTAAAAGTTGGTTTGAGTAGAACATTTTAAGCATTTGTACTTGTTGTTTTACACTTTACTGCGATATGACTAGTCGGACCTTTATTGGTGACGTGTATTATAAGTAACGCCATGAAAGCGGTTTACCAACTTCGATTTAAACGTTATTCTTATGAGTGTGCACTTGAACTTTTAAAGGAAATTTACTTCGAGCGAAAAAAGTGGTAACCTCAATTTTGAATGATAAAGTGATGACCGCCTCCGAATTACTCTAAGTTTGAAGGCATTATCAAATAATTCATTCCAGAAATAAGGCTAAAATATATTGAGGTTCAAAAGGAATTCTTTCAGACAAATTTCACTAGTGCAATGAAGTATTCATTGTGGCAGTAGTTGTGTAATGCTTATAGTGGACAAAAAATGGCAGTAGAAACCGTATTGAATGGCTCTTGTCTGCACCATCTCTTCTATGGAGACCCATTTTTCCAGAAGGAAACTCGCTGCTTGACTGCAGTCACCTAACGGTACGACATATACGGAGGACGGCCATATGTTTGCTAACACAAAGTGACGCCTACTTAACACATCGGGAATCCACTCGTTCTGTACTGTGTCCGGTCACCGCCTTCTTCGCGCGAGGATTCAGTTCAGCTGTAAGTTAGAAAAGGATTCATATCATAGATCAAAAAGGAAAGTTCAGTTGCGTAAGAAGAGAACATTCTTATCGAAATTTTATCGAAAAGCGACTGTTGGAAGAATATCCTACCGAAGACTACGGGCTGCTTGTCGAAGGATTGAGAAATTGTAGTGAATCCGTCTCAGTTCCTCAAGCTGTAAAATCAGATCGCATCTCTATTACCACTGGGGAGCTGCTCGAAAAGGAAAGCTAGATCCAACTGGAACGCTTTTGTTTAGCACAGCTAATATTAAATGCCACACTCTGAAAAGAAAAAACGTCTTCGCGATGATAGGTAAAAGATAACGCTCTCGACGTTGATCAATCCCTGAGGAATGCGCCATGCATTCGACTTCATTGTGCATCGTTTGAGGTTATTGAGTGCACATCTGGCCTGTGCAACTCGCGATGGCCTACCGATGTACCAAGCTAGCCGTTTCCTCCCAGACAAGCCTGGTTCCAATTTGGTAACCCCGGAGGGATGGATGAATGGAAGGTTTGACGGGCCATGAGCTCGGGGGTCAATTCCACGCTTGTGTTTTGCAGTGCTCCTCCGACCACTGCACCACACGCACCATCGGGGTTTGTGCGATTATATTGTTCTGCTGTCAGCCGTGATGAACGATGATGGGGTTGTTAAAATTTTCCACCATAATATGGAATTAATAATGAAGAAATTTTACACCAAGCTTTCACCACTGAAGAAAAGCCAACTGGAAGTTTTTGTTCTGTGGATCGAGTTGCGAAAGAAAAGATGAATAAAGTAGCACAGCTGCATGACCAGATAAAACCACCGCAGAATTCCTTAGAGGTGGAAACCACAATTAGCACTTGGTTCTCGCAAATCATATGATATCCTACCTTCAAAAGGAAAAAATTTCGGACCGATGGAGGAGGTCGCGCACATTTATCGTCCCGAATATGGGTGACCGTAGGGTTTTTCCTATTTCCTATTTTCCTATTGATATGCTTGTGACGTTACTGTCGCGCATATCAAGAACGTTGGATGAGGGGCGGGCAGTTGAGCAAGCAGGATTTTGACAGGGATTTTGCTGTACGGCCCACATCCAAACCGTATCGAATGTCATAGTTTTTCGTAGTTTCTTTAACACTAACTGCTTTAAGTGCTGACTTTCGTCGGTTACGATAAAACATGTAATAGCGTAGGAAGGGTTACGATTCTATCGCGGCTCTTTGATTAAGGAGTGGTTCCGTCCTATGTATGTGTACCAGCTGGACTCTTTTCAGAACATCACCACAAAAATACACTTTTTCCATCGACCTCTTGCCATACCCATAGCAAAAGGCGTTGGACAAGGCGAGACAGTATCGGCGAAGCTGTTTACCCATGCGTTCCAGTGAAATTCAACCAATTAGAAGAAATGGATAGGTATTGATGTAAAATTCCTGTAAAACCTTCCTTTTGCCGGCGATGTCGTTATTTTTTCAAGTACCAGCGAAGCAGAGACGAAGATCAGTGAGCTCAACGCGGGAAAAATATCGGACTACGCATAAAACGGTAGAAAACTCGGTTCGTGAAAAATCCATGGTGCGATGGCGAACAAATTGAACTGATATCTCTGTTATCTCGCTGATTCCAGAGACCACCTCGTACGTGTACCTTGACTATCCAGTGAAGATGAGTATAACATAAAGGAGGGATTCGACGGGGGATTGGGCGCAGCAGAGACCGCAGTCGCGCCTCTCAAAGAAGCCTTTGGCTTACTAAAGAACCTTAAAATCAGTGCTTACCTTTTCAATTCAACAGTCTCTTCAGTGCTCTTTCGTGCAGCAGAGACATGGACTGATATTTCAACCATGTCAGTAATACTGCTCACTACCGACAGAGTGCTTGAACGATATCACCTGTCACCTTAGTCCCGTTGACCGTCGAGTGGGTCGACCAGGCTCCAGAAAATCTTCCACTTTCCCTGTTGCGTTCAAGAGTAGCCCAGTTACTTCTACTGGCTCTACGGACTCGTCGAGCATCATATCTTTCTTCTAGAGTTTTCGCGAGAAACTCTAGTATACCTGCAGTGCGTTTGGCATCCTGAGGAATACAGTCACTAACGACTGTTTTCGATCGGTTGTCGTTCATACGCATTACGTGTCCGGTCCATCTTATCTTCAACAATTTCGCTTATAGAAGGGCATCTTTGATTTTTAATTGTTCACGCAGGTCGGAGCTTCGGATCCCATCCATCCCTTACTAGTGTGAAACGGAGTACTCCTAGCATCGTCCTTTCGACTGCGCGTTCGTAACGCTGAGTGATTTTTTATCCTGTTTACGCGGTGGCCAGGCTTCCGACGCATAAGTTTGGGCGAAAACACCGTTGAATCGAAAGAGTGGGCACGGAGTCGGGTGTTCTCTGTCCTCTTTACTAAATCCTCGATGCTCTTGAAAGCTCCCCAAGCCGCTCGTTTCCTTCTGCAACAATTTCGCTTATAGAAGGGCATCTTTGATTTTTAATTGTTCACGCAGGTCGGAGCTTCGGATCCCATCCATCCCTTACTAGTGTGAAACGGAGTACTCCTAGCATCGTCCTTTCGACTGCGCGTTCGTAACGCTGAGTGATTTTTTATCCTGTTTACGCGGTGGCCAGGCTTCCGACGCATAAGTTTGGGCGAAAACACCGTTGAATCGAAAGAGTGGGCACGGAGTCGGGTGTTCTCTGTCCTCTTTACTAAATCCTCGATGCTCTTGAAAGCTCCCCAAGCCGCTCGTTTCCTTCTGCTCAGCTCTGGAGCTCAGTCGTTCATCATATTGATTTCCCGACCTTGGTGGACATAACTGGAGCATTCAGAGATATTCGTTCCGTTGAGCGTGGATGCGGCATAAAAAGCCAATCCGTTCTTCATGAACATCGTTTTTGTCAGATTTAGTCGAAGACCAATCTTTCCACAAGTTTTATCAAAGTCGGTAAACATACGTTCCGCTTGGATAATATTTTTGGTGTTATAAGGACGATATTGCAGTTGCTAGTGGAAAATAGGCTTTTGAATCAGTTTTGGGCACGAATAGCCACTAGCTTTAAGCAGAGTGCTCGACTTCGTGAGAAGACTCCACGTGGGACTTTTCGTATTTGTCACAAAGCAATACTTCAAATTTGGGTAATTAAGCCGTTTATATACATAAATGCTACATCAATACAACACTAATATCAACGGAGAACTACTGGCTCATAAATAAGGCAAGTTGAAGGCTATGAGGTACTGTACCTACTACTGAAGTGAGGCTTACAGTGGCACAAGAGTATTGTAAATAGTACTATTACAACATTAGCATTATGGTAACAGCAACTCGATAACAATGGCGAGTAAGGGGATGCGGATGATGGCGCCTGCACTGGAGCGTACAGTGGCCCAGATGCCGAGGGCTAGTAAAACAGAATAGCGAGATACAGACGAGCTGTGCATTAGACTGTGCTTGGGATCATATCTACAGCGGTTATGTGCACTTCCACATCGGCTTAAGAAAAACCCAGCATAAGATGACCGGCTAGCGGCCTTGTAGGCATGGTGTACCGTGGGAGGAATGGTACATGCCACCGATGGCGTTGCAGACAGAACGCATTTGAGGATAACTGCCGCTTCTGACAACGCACCGTAGACCAATTGATAAACAGTGAACATTGACACGAGGACGAAGATCAGGATCATGATGAGGTTGTACTGGGCTGATGGGAAGCGTGGTGTAGTGACGACGATGCTAAACTAATGTGCAATTCGCATCTGTCATTTAATAATGATATGATAAAGTTAATGTACAATAATGACTACGTGCAGGATGACTTAACAACTACGATGAACATTGGTGACATACGAGATCAATACGGTACGAATCTTAAAGCGGACGAAACCTAAAAGGGGCGAATCCGAATAGCAATTATTCACAAGGCTATTTACATGCTTTTGGAGAAGGCGGTATTTGGTACAGGTCCAGCTTCTTTACCGAAGGCATTCGTCGGCTACTGTTTCGAAATCCTCTCAAACCCAGCGATCAGCTGGCGAAAGCTTGCTCTCGCAAACACCCTCGTGCCCTTTTTGTTATTGTACGCATAATGCCCTTTGGATAATAATAGCAAACAACAAGTTCAGATCGTAAAAATAGGTTTGCATAACAGTACTGTTTATAGCGATCGAAGTTCCTTAGGATGAGATCAAAATGTTTACGTACTACGACATTTGCAAGGCAACTTGAGAAACAGTGGTCCCAAGCCGCTCGTTTCCTTCTGCTCAGCTCTGGAGCTCAGTCGTTCATCATATTGATTTCCCGACCTTGGTGGACATAACTGGAGCATTCAGAGATATTCGTTCCGTTGAGCGTGGATGCGGCATAAAAAGCCAATCCGTTCTTCATGAACATCGTTTTTGTCAGATTTAGTCGAAGACCAATCTTTCCACAAGTTTTATCAAAGTCGGTAAACATACGTTCCGCTTGGATAATATTTTTGGTGTTATAAGGAGGCATTCGTCGGCTACTGTTTCGAAATCCTCTCAAACCCAGCGATCAGCTGGCGAAAGCTTGCTCTCGCAAACACCCTCGTGCCCTTTTTGTTATTGTACGCATAATGCCCTTTGGATAATAATAGCAAACAACAAGTTCAGATCGTAAAAATAGGTTTGCATAACAGTACTGTTTATAGCGATCGAAGTTCCTTAGGATGAGATCAAAATGTTTACGTACTACGACATTTGCAAGGCAACTTGAGAAACAGTGGTTATGATCCTTATTACAGAACATACAGTAGTAGAAAGATAGAAATAGGTATAGAAAGAAATAGAAACTGTTCTGGGAATAGTTGCTATGGACGATGTCATCAGCAAAGCGATGATGATGTGTAACTGCCGACCATCGATTTTCACTTCCATATTATCCCATCCCAATGTTCGCATCATGTTCTGGAGGGTGGTGGCAAATAATTTTGGCGTGACGGTATCGTTTTGCTTAACCACTTTTTTCATATCAATGTTAATATCGTTGTAGAATGGTGGTACTTGGTCGTGAAATTTTTGTGTTGCTCACAGTAAGAATCTTTATGTACACAGCAGGGACTCCTTTATTGTCATGAACTTCCATTTTACTGCTTCTGCTTCTATCCCTTCTATCTCATTTGAGCCAAATACCTTCTTTAAATCGATGAAAATGAGACAGAGCGGTCTTTTGTACTCTCGGAATGCTTCAGTGAGTCTCGTTTTCGTGTGTTTGTGGTTCATAGTACTATGTCTTTTTCGAAATCCTACTTGCTCACAAGGATGTTCTTCGTCCATTTTTCTGTCAATCCTGTCTAGAATGACTCAAATGGAAAATTTGTAGACGACAAACAGCAAGCAGATAGGGCGTCAATTGCTTATATTGTGTAGGTCATCCTTCCTGAACAATAACACGGTCTTGCTGGTCTTCCACTGTGTAGAGAGCTTGCATTCAGATGGATAACTCTTGAGGAGCCGAGCCAGTGTGTTTGTTTACGAGGATTGGCGCAAGGTTCTTCATGCGTTCTGATCTTATCCTGTCCGAACCTGGTGGTGTTTAATTTTTCACCGGCGAAATCGCATGTCGGATTTCCGAAGGGAGAACCGGTGTGCAACATATCCATCCTCTCCTATTTCATATGACTGAAGGAGGACGTGGCTATCGAAGAGATCTGAGTAGTATTCGTGAATGATTTTCTATATTGGCTTTCCGGGCGCTGTAGCTGTTCCGTCTGGGCGTCGGAGTGCAATCATCTTGGGTTTTGTAATTGGTGAGGCTTCAATGGGCTTTGCGAATGATTTTTGTAGCCTCTTCAGCTCCGACCGTCACCGCTGCTTTTCGCTCCTTAGGATCTTCTTTTATCGCCTGTCTGCATAGTTTTTCAAGTTCGGGCGTGAGTTGCCCGTTGCCTTCAGCTCGTGCGATTCCACGCTGTCGTATCAGCTCTACTGTTTCTAGAGGCAAATGTCTCTTGGTTACTTCCGAACTCTCAGCTTTCATGTCGCTAACGTGAAGATGTTGAATGAGCCGATCGTATTGTTCGTCGATGTTATCGACAACGACATCTTCCTAACATCCTACTAATGAATTGAATAAGTCCTAGATTACGGTTATTCTGGGACTTCGGGGTTTTTAAATTTATTGACTTTTTCTCATTTCTATGAGAAATGGGAAGTTGTGAAAAAAGACGGTGGACTTATCTCTTGAAGAATTTTGGTGACAACAGCGACATCGATTAGGCAAAACCTTCTATTTACTATGATGTGGTCTATTTCGTTATGGTACTCTCCATTGGGAGACTCCCACATCCAGCTTTGTGGTTGCGGCTTCTGGAATTGCGAGTTACCATGGATGTTCTTGGTCGCCAAGATAAACTCAAAGAGGCCTGTTCGCTCCACTCTAATCCATGGGTCTCAATGTGACGTTCTTCAAGAACAATGTATGGACTTCTTCTCGGTTCGATTTCTTCTTCGTCATAGTTTGATGTCGGCTCGTAACGACGAAGTTTGTCAAAGCAGGAATTGATCCACATCTTTTTAATCGTAAACGTCCGATTCGTGTTGTAAGCTGTTTGAAATGATCGATGTTCATGGGCAAACTCGTGCTGACGAGAATACCAACGCCACTGACTCCTCTACTGTCGCATTTTCCAAGGAACATTTCCTCTGCGGTGTCATAGTCGGCGTCGAAAGGGTGACGTCTTCTCGTCTCGTCCAGGCAGATGACATCGTACCTTATGCTTCTCGTTTGCATGAGCAAATCTTCTATCGGGGACTCGGATGCAAGTGTACGTGCATTGTAGCTACAGATCGTCACCGTTCTTCGTGATCCAGGCAGCTTCCATTGGCCGTGAGATTTTTGCAGCCCCTCCTTACTCTTCATACCCAAAACTGTGAAATTGTGGGGTTTTTCGGGATCAGAGGAATGGACCTGTTTTTTTTTTACTGTTTAGCATTTTGATACCCACGTGTTGCTAACTGGGCTCTGAACGTTGGGGCTGAGCATACTCACGGGTAGCTTACCAGCTTTTCCCGGAGTGGACTTGGAGCTTATTTGTTGGAGGCGGCTCCTAACCGCCTCCCATATACTTCCTAGTCACTTGATTGCAGGCTTTTGGCCGAATTTACTCGTAGAATACAATCCGCATAAATCGAGAACGCACTCACACACGCATGCACGTATACCTCTAATAATGCAGAGAGTATGTGCCACATCGGCGCAGCAGAAACAGAGAGTCCATCCCTTGGATCCATCTGCGTATCAGGGAAGCAAAGGTCGCTTTTGGTGCACCGTTAACGCTCTATCCGTCACTTGGGGACGCACCACGTATCCTCGCGACTAACCGGCTCGAGATCCGTCATGTGAGAGAGATCCGTGGGATTGAACTGTGCTTTTTTAACAATAAAACCTACACGCACAGTATTTACTCGGAATACAAAAATCTGATCTTCGAAACCCAGAAGCACACACTTCGGCAACGAAGCATGAGTGGGCCGGTCATATAATGAGGGCAGACGACAATTTTATACGTTTGACGGACGTGTTTGTAAGTTAGATGAATCAGTTTTCGCGGGCGCATTTATTTTACAGATATGGCAGCAGACTCATACCCAACGTCATGTTGGAATGAAACCGCCACCATGGGCGATGATTTTGAGGCAAAGAAACATGTGGAAGATGTGCTGGAGTCTGGGCAACTCGTTAAGACGGTATTCAGCTAGCTGTACTCTCTCCACTATCGACCCAGCTATCCGGAACGATAAGTAAATATTGCGCCGTAAAGTGTTGAAGGAGTCAGAGCATTTCTCCCAGTTCTTTGTTTTACAGACGTAATTCATAATGGTCATCTGGATTTGGCTGTGGTCTTTGTACACGTCTCTCCTTATTTCCACATTCTTTCTCGCCTTTGGAAACGGTGTTGTCTAATACAATCTCACTGCATGTCGCACTTTAATGCTCAGGCATCACTTTCACGACCGACGAGGCGGTGAATACCATTGGGGATTGTAGTGTTAAAGGCTAGAAATGAGAGTACAGGCAAGCAAGATCTCCCTATTTTTTGTTCCGTAGAAACGAGGTGATGATCTTTTTTTAGATTCTAATTAGAGGAATGATGTATAAAGGCTGGCACATGGCGAGGTTCACTTGCATCATAAGCACTCAAGAACCTTCAACTCGCTTTGGGCCAACCAGAGACGCCCATCTCAATCTGCACTTTCGATTGACACGAACATTTCAGTACGTTGATAGAATAGACAGGGTACTCATGTGTGGCTCTTCCGAGTTTAGGATTGGGTATAATCAATGATTCTTTTACCGAGATGAATAAGCTAATCATCTGTTGGAGCCGATAACGGACCAACTCGTGCTCACTTCTCAGTTGGTTTTGGTTCTCCGTTGTTGACTTTTGTGAAATCAAAACGTAAGGCACAGTTTGCGTGAAGCGAGCACTCATGCGCCCGAGTGACATAGCTGCAATGGCTAAATTTGTATTAAAGGCATAAATCAGTTTCACAATCTGAATGAGAGTCCGTGGCCAGAATCCTCCTTCATTCTAGGGTAAATATATTGTCGCTTTTTCCATTTTCGAAGCCTCTGTCTATTACCTGGGCTGTGTTATGCGGCCTAGCGACTAGTCGGCTCGGGGTCCTGCCTGTGGTATTGAAGATTTAACGTTATTGCCCAAGCATCCTAGCTACCCTCTCACTTCCTTCATTCATAATGACGTTCTTACCGACAACTATAGCGTTACATGCAGAATTCTCCGCTTCCCACTCCTCTACCGGTATAAGCTCTGTGAAATTGGCCAAATTGTGCTGACGGATTTGGTCAAAAGCTGGTGGGCACCACAAAGCCAACTTGTCGTCGAGAGGACAAAAACATGTGTCGAGGTGATAAAGTCAGTTATCCACCAATTTCACAACGATTACCAAGAAGTGGTTGTCACGCATACAGAGCATCTCGCGAATGTGCATGATGGCATCGATATCCGACCTCGACCCGACTCCGCAGATGAGTACCTTGCCATTCCTGCACCACAACGCGTCTCCGGCCACCTCGTGTGAAACCTTTGAATTAAAGTAAGTGTAGTATCCATTGTTCCGAAACAACAGTTCATTAATTTTTAATTTCGGCTTTCCTTGTGGATGAAGAAAATTCGCTATATACACTTGTCTGCCTCTCGATGATTGCAGAATTCGCAGTGAATACGAGGTCCGGCAGGTCTTTCGCGGCATCAGTTCGCTCCATGACCCCGACTGTCCCACCACAGTCTTCGATCGTTTCTTTCAATTTGTTCCATTGTTCTATTGCTTTGTTCGTATCAACCGCATATTCCAATCGCATCCATAAATTTTAACGTTATGTTTTGATCACCTAGCCGGTCGTTTTTGCTTATTATGTTATTTCCAATAGAACTACTAATCTCATCTCTTCTTGGCTGTCGTCCACATATTATCGGTACAATATATGGTCACGTCAGTTCGATTTGCTAAAGTCGAGTGCATATGTATGTCTGATAAATTCGAGTGGGCACTGAGCTTGTTCATTTTCGGCGCTTTCCTTCCACAGTAGTTGCGTTCTGCTTAGATTCATTCTGCTGGTGCAGACAATATTTCTGCTGTCTTTTGGACTTTGGCGAAACTACAGGAGGTTTCGATTTGAGGCACTGCTTTAGGACCAGTAAGGTCTATTTTCGCCTCAAATCAATGCTGCTCTAGGAATGGAAATATATTTGAAATATTGCCGGCAATAATATGCCTAATTATCTTATGTTAACTCTTCATTCCAAGTTTGAACAACATTCGTTTGGTGAGTGTTTTTACCCTATTACTTAGTTATTTTCTGTAAAAGAACATCGTGAACCTGCAGATTTTGTGTCAAAACTCTAATTCATTAATTCTCATAAGCGCACAACGATATTTAACATGGACCTCCTGAAAGAAAATTTAGCTGAGCCGGAATTCACATTAATTTTCAGTGATCAGAAGTGGGTGTGGTGTTATTGAAATCGACTAAATCATGTTTTGATCACCTAGCCGGTCGTTTCTGCTTATTATGTTATTTCCAATAGAACTACTAATCTCATCTCTTCTTGGCTGTCGTCCACATATTATCGGTACAATATATGGTCACGTCAGTTCGATTTGCTAAAGTCGAGTGCATATGTATGTCTGATAAATTCGAGTGGGCACTGAGCTTGTTCATTTTCGGCGCTTTCCTTCCACAGTAGTTGCGTTCTGCTTAGATTCATTCTGCTGGTGCAGACAATATTTCTGCTGTCTTTTGGACTTTGGCGAAACTACAGGAGGTTTCGATTTGAGGCACTGCTTTAGGACCAGTAAGGTCTATTTTCGCCTCAAATCAATGCTGCTCTAGGAATGGAAATATATTTGAAATATTGCCGGCAATAATATGCCTAATTATCTTATGTTAACTCTTCATTCCAAGTTTGAACAACATTCGTTTGGTGAGTGTTTTTACCCTATTACTTAGTTATTTTCTGTAAAAGAACATCGTGAACCTGCAGATTTTGTGTCAAAACTCTAATTCATTAATTCTCATAAGCGCACAACGATATTTAACATGGACCTCCTGAAAGAAAATTTAGCTGAGCCGGAATTCACATTAATTTTCAGTGATCAGAAGTGGGTGTGGTGTTATTGAAATCGACTAAATTGAAAGATTGATTTTGACGTGAACGAATTTATTTAGGTATGTCAGTGCGCTGCTCCAAGCAGTTCAAAAGGAATAGTGTATCCGTGGTTAGATGGAAGCAAAGTGAGAGTTTGCTGTCTGCAATTATTAGTAGCGGTTTCGTTCTTTCCAATCAATACGAAAGTTTATTAGCATATACAATTAAGAAAACAAGTAGGCAGGATTTATTTAGACCATCTTCTGAGTCCGAGCTATCCACGATAACTATTGAGAAGGGTTGAAGAAATTCCGATTGAAATCGCAGTTAAGTTCACTACAAACGCCCAGTTTACGATTAGGAAATCGTTGCTTTCCATTTATCATTTTTTTTGTCATTGTTTGCTTTTTTTGGTGTTGTTGTTTTTTCCTTGATCTTGTTTTTTTTGTCTTGTTCTGTTACAAAATACCTCCTGGAAATAAAATTCTTGCATTATATTTGTTAAGTTTTATTTGATTATGTTATGTGTATGACTGAGTATTCTACGCCCTGCTTCTCAGTCAATTTCATGGAACATTACAATGACAAATTGACTTGCAAGCTATTCCGAAGCGAATCCAGTGCAAATTTTCAAAGCAAGGGATGACAGGATGTCGCTCTCCCTTGTAGTCCATATCCCCTGGTATGTGGATGGGAGTTTTTGGGTTTGATTTTTGTTCATTGTTTGACCCAATTCATGTCATTAGAATAATTGTGCTGTTTTTCATTATATAATATTAAGTACTGGCACTGTTGCTTTTGAGTCACGACTTGTGTTTCTACATGTGGTAATAGCCATCGCTTATCACATGTACGCTGTCACAAAACATAATTTCGCCATTTTACCGTCACCAGACATCAGATCTTGTGAGTACAGCATTTCCAGGATTCCATTCGTTTCTTCGCATCCCTCATCCAGGAAGATCTTCGGAATTTCGCGTGGGTTCGACTGCTGCTTGGGGATCTTCGATCTTTATGAATTTCTTCGAATGCTAATCTTCTAGATTCTTCTCGAAATCCCAAAATAACTGTGCTAAGGTGTTCCGAATTCTTCATCAGAGTCACTAAGATGCTTTGTGGATTGGAGAAAGCAAACCGGCCCCAGACAAGTCTTTCACACCATGGTAGGACATGATCGAGTCAGAGGCGCGCACGTTTTAATCTGGATAACTACCACTATCCTGGCCTTGAAACGAAGATGAACGGTTGTTTAATCGTGGTTAACACAAATGAGAATAAGTAAGAGCTAGTTCTTACAACGTTTTTCATTTTCTAGACGATCATATGTAAATTTTAGATGAAAGGCCTCCAAAATGTGCTGAAGGAAGAAAAAACCAGCACAAATGGTGCTGTCCATTTCCATATGTTTTACTTTGATGCGATATTCTTTGAAACTTGTTTTTTAGCACTCAAAAGAAGAACAACATTTATACTTCACATATTCACCCACCTTTACATCGATTGAGTGTAACAATCTGCTCGTGAACATGGCAAAGTATGTTATAATTTCATGGGTGCTATGGGACTAAAAAGCTACACTGCGATAAAGTATTTTATAGGAAGTCGATGATGCTCTTCCACTTATGCCGAACGAACAAAGTCACTTTTGTAGCTTTCACACACCGTTGTAACAAATGAGCATTCATTTGTGTCAGTTTCAGTCATTTGATGAGTAACTATAATGAGAGTCACTGAATGCATGTGTGCCCTAGGTATTTGTTGTGCAACACTTCGAGCCAATACGTTTGCCGCTTCCTTCCCGCGAGTACTTAATAGGAAAGGAAATTGGAAAAGAACTTGTTAACCTGCACGTCTCTCTTATCTTCGTCTCTTATCTTCTAGTACTTGTAAATGCGATCATCATTCTCCTACAGAGCCATTTCTTCTAGTACTTGTAAATGCGATCATCATTCTCCTACAGAGCCAGTTCGGACACAATAATTTCGAAAAAGTATGTGATAACAATTGATGAAGAAAAAATAGTAAAAATAATCAGTTCGTACCGTTTGAAAAGTGGGAAAAGAGAAATGAGGGTGGAAATTGGTCGTATTTTCCTATACATGCTCCGAATCCATTTTTCTCTATCGTACACTGGCTCCTAAAGGCGCGTGTGGAGCAGTGGACGGAGGTGCCCTGCAGCACACACGTGGAATCGACGCGCGTCGATATATTAAGAATCACTGCGTGCACGGCCCACCAAGGACTCCATTCCTCCGGGGTCGGCAAATTGGTACCAGAGTTCTCTGGGCGGATAGCAGCACTGGCTCGATGCATCGGCCGACCACCGCGAGTCATTGTAAAGACCAGATATGCATTCAATCACCTCCAACGATACTTAATGAAGTCGAATGCATGGCGCATCCCTCAGGGATTGACCAACGCCAAGAGCCTTATCCTTTATATTAGGTCCTAAACTATGGAGCAGAATATGAATATGTGGAGTGAATCCAAATGGAAGATAAGAGATTAGATGCGCACCAAGTATGGTGCTGTTTTTGCGCTAAGACAATTCTAGCATGATTGATTAGAAAAGTGGATTATTCTTGTTTCTCTGCACTATATTTATTCCAGGGTCGACTTATTTACCCGTCATATATCGGTTCAAAAAAAGACTTTACTCCACCATCTTACCTCATTAGTGGAAGCAGTTCGAAGATTTGGTGGGTCTGAGGCTGGTATAGGTGATACGCCTTTTACTATACCTAGTTCGAAGCATTCTCGTAAGAATACAACGTTGCACTTGAAAATCCAGATTTTAATGCAAAATCTCATCTCTCCCTCCTTATCAAATATTGTATTCGTTCGATGGCTTCAATGCCATTTTAGTCATCACCTATTTTCTTATTTGCTTTTCTTCAAAGATCAATTTTCAATGCGGTAAACTGGAAATTTTAACAAACAAATATTTCAGTAGAATTTACTAGTTGGTCTTCGCAGTGAAGTAGACCTACTCAGCGATGTGAGTAATAAGTAAACGGGATTTAATCCCCTTTGTAGCATCGACGTTTTGACTATTCCTCTGCGATTATTTAAGAGTCCACTGTTCGCTTCATTCAAGCGCTTCGTTGTGAGAAACCAACTCATAGTACACTATGGGGAACATTTTTGCTACACAGTAATGACAGGTTGAGAGTGACAAAAAAGGAAACACTTTGATTACTGTTTTTTCTCTGGAATCAAAGTGTGCAGGGGTCAGATAGCACAATAATTGTGACCTCATTCATCACGAACACGCTGCTTGTTCAAGACATCACCTGGTTCAGCAAGCCTCTTATCCCTCCGCGGTCGACGGTTTAGTACCAGACTTGGCCAGGAACCGTTCACGTTATGCGGTTTAAGAGAAATCTCTAGCCCAGTTATTCCAGTATTCCGATAAAAATTGATTCCAGCGGAAGAACTCGACGTCATTCATAAAGAAGGGGGCAAACCTCAAGCACAAGCAGCAGCCGAATACACACGCGAAGCCTTCGAATGCCTTCTTGAATAATCGATGAGAGGGGACGAATTGAATGCAAGAAGTGCATGATTCCGCACAGTAGATGTGGACGCAAATCGTGCGAGATTAATAAAAAATCGTCAAAATAGACATTTAGAATTGTTATTGGTATTCGCAGATCTTA
Source organism: Angiostrongylus cantonensis (assembly GCA_009735665.1). Lineage (NCBI taxonomy): Eukaryota > Metazoa > Nematoda > Chromadorea > Rhabditida > Metastrongylidae > Angiostrongylus > Angiostrongylus cantonensis. The sequence goes on from MQTX01000204.1 coordinate 929,999, forward strand.
TTGCTACTGAATGAATTTTTCACCATGAATTTAAATTTTCAATCGTTGTTGTTGTTACTACTTGAATTTTAAATCTGCAGCTGTTTCGTGAAGAAAAAACAAAATCGAACACTCGTTAGCTCATTTCCATCTACCTTATCGTGCAGTTTTCTGAACTCTAGCTTAACAATCGCGTTCATACTCTTTTTGCCGTAGCCACCATTCTTTAAACCTTCTGGGGTGACAAGGACAGATTCGTCGATGACATTGTTGTATTATATAATAAAGTGGTTGGTGAACTGTTTCACAAGAATCTCATGTATTTAAAAGAACGCGCGAAAAAAGCACCGATTCAGTGTATGGCTAGTCTAAAATGAGCTAGCGCAGCCTGAGAACCATGAACGTCGTCAACTGAACATTGTGCTTTTCGATGAGCACAAATGTCACCGAAATCACAAAAGTGAGGCGCATCCTGAGAAACACGGGATTATTTTGATGATTCAGAGTTTCAAAACCGAAAGGCAAACATGAGTGGCATATTCACAAAAATGAGGCGCATCCTGGAAAACACGAATTAATTTCGACGATTTGGGGCTTGAAAATCGGATTTAGAAGATTAAAAAGGCCAACGCAGCTGAAGATGCCAGGACGTGGTAGGATGATGACGATTTACATGTGAAGTGAAGCAGCTCCATTCATTGCGTTGCCTTCTACAAAATGGCTACGTTGTTTGCACAGAGCAGAATAATTTTAGGGCATGAGACTTGTCATAGCACTACAGTCATCGATACTGCTAATCTCCGGAAACTAATATTATAATAATTATTATAATATTACAATATATAATAAATACATATATATGTAATATAAAAATATTGTGCCTTAACTCGAAAATGGTAGTTTTTTTTTTGGGAACGGGAAACCCTAGTAGCAATGAGAAGTTTCGAGTGTTGCTTCTGTAACCACTCACTTCCTCGTTCAACTCTACAGCTAAGCCATTCATCCTGTTTATTTCTCCGAACAAGATGCATATCGCTGAATTATTGGAAGATGTTCGCTCTATTCAAGTTGGGGCACCAGAAATGTAAGTAACAAGTGTTTTCGTTCTCTTAAATCAAAGACCAATTTGTTAAAAGGCAATGTCAAAATCCGTAATTGTTGTTCTGCCTTTTTAGTACTTGATATTATAAAGGCCGTATCACGAAATCAAGGGTTGTGTATTACGCCCAGATTCATTTCAATACCATCGAATTCTAATTCTTATGTGATATTCTTGTGATAGGCGATAATTTTTGGCAAACTGGTACCACATCGCTAAACTGCTCTCTTCAAACCGACAGTGCCCTAGTTGTAGAACGGTAATATTTTAGCCGCAAGGAAGGATCTACACGGACTCAGTCAAGAAGCCTGTTTTTTTGGCAAACTGGTACCACATCGCTAAACTGCTCTCTTCAAACCGACAGTGCCCTAGTTGTAGAACGGTAATATTTTAGCCGCAAGGAAGGATCTACACGGACTCAGTCAAGAAGCCTGTTTTTTTGGCAAACTGGTACCACATCGCTAAACTGCTCTCTTCAAACCGACAGTGCCCTAGTTGTAGAACGGTAATATTTTAGCCGCAAGGAAGGATCTACACGGACTCAGTCAAGAAGCCTGTTTTTCCATTTGGACGCATCAGCGATGTTAAAATCAGGAAGTTTTTGCCTATTCTTGCTTGCGCATAAAGTTTTAATGCATTAGCGATTTTCGTCTCTGAAGATCATCGTTAAAATTTGCCGCTTTGGCATCTACTTATTTTACTTGGATGACCTGCCTTCACTGATTGTGTTAGTCACGGCATAATTTTCGCACTAGTGATGAAAACTTCTGAAAACCCAAATCTTTTGAGGAAAGGAATCCCAAGAAGATTTTCTAGCAAAATAATAATTCAGAGCTTTTAAAAATGTCATGAATCAGTAGGAGTAACTTAAAGTTCCTTTTATTCGCCTAACGCAATGTTGATACTTCAAATATTCCAAATCTTGAAAAAATATGAGCAGCTGTCGAAAAAGGACGTTGCGTGAGTATCTCAATGTTTACGGTTCAACTGCTTATCTCTGTCTACAAGATATCTATTTTAACCTAATATTAAGTAAGTAGAGCAAGGATAGCGCAGCGGTAGTGATTCTATTTGTTACGCATACGGCCTAACCCAATTCGGCACCGTTCTTGCCCGCCGTCGAGCAAACCAGCCCCGCTATCTCTCCGTGGTGGAATTTGGTATCAGACTTGATTGGGACAACCTGACTTCCTCCATTTTACTCATGGACCCTTCAGCACTGCGATCTCAGACATCGATGGAAAATCGGTTCGACCTGCATTCAATGACATTCGCCACCAAGACGAAAAGGTAAGCAAGCAGCTGATGAGCCCAGATACGGAAGAGCTCGAAGGTATTCGTGGACAATGGATCTAAAGAAGCGAATCGAATGCAAAAGGCGCTGGCACCCGCAGGATGTGATATACGCGATGTCAGTGGATGTAAGGTAACGAGTGTAGTTAACCATGTAGTGTCTTCCTTTCGCCTTTCATATTTCTTGATACTCTATTAGCCTGGACTCAAAGTTTGGATGTGTGGAAACATTTTCGGAAGAAGCACTACTAGGTAGACTTTTGGAGTAGCAGGTGCCAGCAACATTGTGGTAAGGAAGAATCAGTTTCAACGAAATCATCTACATAAAACTCAGCGTTAGAAACTAAAGGTGCGAGTAAATTCTGTGGTTTTGGGTCCCAAGTTTGCAGCAGTTTTTTTTTGATTTGTAAAGTTTTAAAAAATTTTTCAAACCACACAAGCCACTCAGCCCTTATCATACTTTTACGCGACTTCCGAGCTTGCAGTCATTATATAAATAGAACGTGGTCGGTTTGAAAGTCTTTTGAAAGCTGTATTTTAATGAAGGACTTAGTGAAGGTACGACCACTTTCAAGGCTGCCATTCTCCATGTTATCATGAGGTTCTGTTGCCCCAAAATTCTACATGGGATCAGACTATCGCCTTCTTCGAGCAAGATTCTGTTTCTTGAAAAAAGGAGAAAAAGCCTCCAAATTCAAAAAACGAAGTTCCAGAACCACCATAAACTGCGACTTATTCAGCTCATTAGTCGGCTGTTGTAAAGATGCCGTTGCAGACAACATCGACGAGGAATACGACCAGCTAATTCAACACCTTCACGTCAGCGCTATGAAAGCTGAGCGTTCGAAAGTCACCAAGAGACGTCTGTCTCCAGAAACTCTCGAGCTAATACGCCAGCATGGAATCGAACGAGCTGCAGGCAACCGCGAACTAACTTTCGAGCTTGCGAAACAATGCAGACAGGCGATAAAAGAAGATCTTAAAGAGAGAAGAGCAGTAGTAATGGTCGAAGCTGCAGAGGCTAGGAAAAACATTCGCAAAGCCCGCCGAAGCTTCGTCAATTACAAAATCAAGATGATTGCACTCCGACGCCCAGGCGGAGCAATAACAGCGTCCACAAAGGCAATGGTGAAAGTCATTCACGAATACTACTCAGGTCTTTGTATTCTTGTTGAGCAAACGCGAGGTGTTATCATTATTCTTTATTCACAAATAAGCTGACGTTTCGGCGAATTTCGCCTTCTTCAGAGCCTGGAAAGGTCAAGCTGACAGCAATCTACTCGGTCAAACACCTCTATAACTAAACAAAGAAAACGCTAAACCAAGATTTCAACCGCAATGAACACAACTTTGCGCACCCACCGCTTTCTATGAGGCTTCCACTGAGTATGTCTAGTGGAGACCAACCGCACAGAATTCACATGGAATCGTAATGTGCCCTTCCCCTCAAAATAATAGGCTTATATACTGCCCAATATCACGCGGACCGTGTGGTTGTTCAAGAAGGGCGAACTACACGATAAAGGCAACTACTGCCCAATCTGCTTGTTGTCCGTCTTCTACAAACTTTTCACTTGAGTCATCCTGAACAGGATTGAGAGAACACTGGACGAAGGACAGCCGTGCGAGCAAGCAGGGTTTCGAAAAGGATTTAGTACGATGGACCACATTCACACGTTAACAAGGCTCACTGAAGAATCGCGAGAGTACAAAAGACCGCTCTGTCCCACTTTCATCGACTTAGAGAAGGCCTTTGACTCAATTGAGATAGAAGCAGTCATGGAAGCCCTTGGTAGTCAAGGAGTCCCTACTCAGTACGAAAAGATTCTTCGTGAGCTGTACAAAAATTTCACAACCAACATTTCACCATTCTACAACGATATTAACGTTGACGTCAAAACAGGAGTTAGGCAAGGCGATACAATCTCGCCAAAATTATTTGCAGCCACTCTCCAGAACGTCGTGCGAACATTGGAATGGGATAATGTGGCAGTGAAAATCGATGGTCGGCAGTTACATCACCTTCGCTTTGCTGATGACATCGTCCTTATAACACCGGACATTAGCCAGGCGGAACGTATGCTTGCGGACTTTGACAAAAGCGTGTGGAAAGATCGGTCTTCGATTAAATCTCATGAAAACGATGTCCATGAAGAACGGATGGGTTTTGTTTGCCCCATTCACGCTCAACGGAGCGAATATCTCTGAATGCTCCATTTATTTCTTTCTAGATCGGGAATTCAATATGATGAACGGTTTCGCTCCAGAGCTGTGCTGAAGGAAACAAGCGGCTCGGGGAGCTTTCCAGAGCATCGAGGATGTAGTGAAGACAACAAAGAACACCCGACTTCGTGCCCATCGTCTCGACTTAACGGTAGTTCCTGCGTTAACGCATGCGTCAGAAACCTCGTCGCTGCGTAAGCAGGATGAAAGATCACTCAGTGTTATCGAACGCGCAGTCGAAAGGACGATGATAGGAGTATACCGTTTCACACAAGTAAGGGATGGGATCCGTATCTCCGACCTGCGTCTACAATCAAAAATCAAAGATGCCGTTCTATACACTAAACAGTCGAAGATGAGGCAGGCCGAACACGTAATGCGTATGAATGATAACCGATGGACAATAGCCGTTAGTGACTGGATTCCTCGGGATGTCAAACGTACTGCAGGAAGACCACCGAAGCGATGTTCAGAGTTCTTCATGACGAGCCTAAAAGAAAGATATGATGCTCGACGAGTCCCTAGAGCGAGCAGAACCCACTGGGCTACTCTTTCACGCGTCAGGGAAAAATGGAGATTTATTTACTTTACTGGCGCCCGCTTGAGTCACTCGACGATCAACGGGACAACAAGTGATACAGGTGATAGGTGATCATGAAGTTTCACATTTCAGATGCCGCGCCATACAAAAGGATAAAGAGTAAAGCATTCGGCCTTTATCCCTTAGGCACATGCCGTGTTTTTGACTTCAATAAGCATCATTTGGGGCGATCGACTACATAGTTGTCCTATAAAATAACTTGTGATGGTCAAGCGATCTACCAAGTCAGTGCTGTTATCTATCCAGCGGACAAGTCTGGTTCTAATTTGAAGAACCCGAACGGATGAAAAGCTGGCGTTCCTGGTGCGCGGATTCGAAGCTACGGCCATGTGTCTATTATGGAGCACCTTTAATGGTTGCTTTGCATGCGCCCCATACGAAGGCAAATTACTTTTTCTTGGCAATGCTGATCCTATTCATCACAAAAATAAAGCACAATCTGGAAAAAAATTTAAAAGACTATTTAGAACAAAAAAAAATGAAAAGTAATGAGAACTACTGAAAAAACTGCTGCACGATAGCACCATAGCACTGAGAAACAGTCGGCAGTCGTAGGGTGCAGGTGGACTGACGACAGTAGTGGTTTTCAAATGAGGCGAATGCCTCGTTTTGCGCCATTATTTGTTGGGATGAGAGCTTCTTCCACCAAAATGATGACATCGTTTACTTTTGTCTATGCCATTCTCTTGGGGGGTTAGCATGGTGAGCACCATAGTTCAGAAGAAAGAAGCGAGCAGCTTGAAGACCTTTCAAGACCAGTGAAGATGTAGTTGAAAGGTCTGCAGCATTATAGAACATAGAATAGTGAAGAGGACGATGCTGGAAAAATTTTATATCATGCAAGTGTGAAAGAGGATCCGAAATTTATACTAACATAGAAAAGGATAAAGGATAAAGCTTTCAGCGTTGATCAATCCCTGAGGGATGCGCCATGCATTCGATTTTATTAAGTATCGTTGGAAGTAAATGAATGCGTATCTGGCCTTCACAATGACTCGCAGTGGCCTGCCGATGTAACGAGCCAGCGCTGCTATCCTCCCAGACAGGTCTGGCACGAATTTGCCGACCCCGAGGGGATGTAAGGCTTGGTGGGCCATGGGCGCAGAGATCGATTCCACGTGCGTGTCGCAGTGGCGCCTCCAACCACTGCGCCACGCGCGCCCTTATACTAACACAAGCGAAAAAGAGAAAAACCGCTCTACACGTCAAACTGTCGAAGATAAGGTAGGCCAGACACGTAATGCGCATGAACGACAACGGATACACAGGAGCCGTTAGTGATTGAATTCATTGGGATGTCAAACGTACTAGAGAAATATTGCCGGCTCGGTGATTAGAGTTTTTAACGAAAGCCGTAGAAGGAAGATATGGTGCTCAACGAGCTTTTGGAGGAGCAGAATCCGTTGCGCTCTTCTTCACATCACACGGAGGAATGGAAATCTTGCTAGCGCCCACTCAAGTCACTTGGACACCAACAGGGGAACAGGTGACAATTTAAATTAACTTTACAAGAACACAAACGAGCTAACCAACTGGCGAGATGAGTGAAGACATTGTTAGCGCTTGCACAATATACTCGGTAATCGACGGAAATACGTAGGTGGTGTTATATTTCTCATAATAGAAATAATAGCATCCCATATCCAATTATGCACAAATATGAAGCACGCAAAATAAAAAATCTGAGTATGGACATTGCTTTTAAATACTGATACTAATAAGAGTAACGATTTATAAAGCTCTCGGCGTTGATCAATCCCTGAGGGATGCGCCATGCATTCGATTTTATTAAGTATCGTTGGAAGTAAATGAATGCGTATCTGGCCTTCACAATGACTCGCAGTGGCCTGCCGATGTATCGAGCCAGCGCTGCTATCCTCCCAGATAGGTCTGGCACGAATTTGCCGACCCCGAGGGGATGTAAGGCTTGGTGGGCCATGGGCGCAGAGATCGATTCCACGTGCGTGTCGCAGTGGCGCCTCCAACCACTGCGCCACGCGCGCCCTTATACTAACACAAGCGAAAAAGAGAAAAACCGCTCTACACGTCAAACTGTCGAAGATAAGGTAGGCCAGACACGTAATGCGCATGAACGACAACGGATACACAGGAGCCGTTAGTGATTGAATTCATTGGGATGTCAAACGTACTAGAGAAATATTGCCGGCTCGGTGATTAGAGTTTTTAACGAAAGCCGTAGAAGGAAGATATGGTGCTCAACGAGCTTTTGGAGGAGCAGAATCCGTTGCGCTCTTCTTCACATCACACGGAGGAATGGAAATCTTGCTAGCGCCCACTCAAGTCACTTGGACACCAACAGGGGAACAGGTGACAATTTAAATTAACTTTACAAGAACACAAACGAGCTAACCAACTGGAGAAGAAGAGTGAAGACATTGTTAGCGCTTGCACAATATTCTCGGTAATCGACGGAAGTACGTGGGTGGTGTTATATTTCTCATAATAGAAATAATAGCATCCCATATCCAATTATGCACAAATATGAAGCACGCAAAATAAAAAATCTGAGTATGGACATTGCTTTAAAACACTGATACTAATAAGAGTAACGATTTATAAAGCTCTTGGCGTTGATCAATCCCTTGAGGATGCGCCATGCATTCGACTTCATTACGCATCGTTGGAGGTGATTGAATACATACCTGGCCTTTACAATGCCTCGCAGTGGCCGGCCGATATATCAAGCCAGTGCTGCTATCCTCGCAGACAAACAATAAATTGCTATAATCCAAGTCTCGCCCTATGCTGATTATTTCACCCAACCGAGACACGTTCTTCACCCTTGTAGGTCTCTGGTGCCAATTCTTCGTTTCCGGAGGGATGGAAGGCTTGATGGGCCATAGACGTAGAGATCGATTCCACGTGTGTGTTGAAGGGAGCCTTCGACCACTGCGCCACACGGCGCTCCTAACTAGTTCGTAGTCGTTTATATTACAACAAAAAATTGCATAATTCGCCTAGAGGTAGTGATTGCGTGAGTTCGGCTACTATGTACCTGAGTTCTTGTAAAGCATTTGGTGACGAACACGTTGAACGAATACGTTGGCGAAAAGGGCGCACCACTATGCGAACGTCTAAAAGATCAACAAGTTGGAAAATTCATAGTCAAAAACAACATTTGGTTAGGTACGTTTAGGACACGACGACATAACGAAAAAGATTTTGAAGCAAAAGTTAGTAAAAGTAACTAACCTGGCAAACAAATCCAAAACATCTCCCCACAAAATTTTCCAGGCATTTAGATAAATTGCAATAATCCAACTCTCGTCCTATGACAGGTTTTTTCACTTCATCGAGACACGTTCCTCACTAATTTAGGACTTTGTATGGTATCTCGAAAAATGCCTCAATATCACACGTGACCTGGCGCCCTATTTTAAAATGATATTTTGGCCCCGAGGTGTGTCTTGCTCGCGACCCCACGTGAACAACGCGTGGGCCAGTCCCACTCGTAACATCACAGTGAATAGCCTTTCTGTTCAGTATGGCGTCTGTTCAAAAGTTTGGTCTTCATCAATACTTTAGCCTTTTTTTCCACCGATTAATTAAAGTATTCTGGTATAAAATAGATCCAGGCTCTGAGGAAGGCGAAATCACCGGAACGTCAACCATCGACCAACAACACCAACAACGACAACGACAACGAAGACCTGCACCAACCTCGCATCAGCTAAAGAAGATCAGTTTGTAAGATCATATAAATAAATATATCAACTATCTATGCTGAGGTTTATAGAAAGTCGGCCTTTTGTGTTAATAGAGTTCATTGTGGAATAAATACTGCGTTTACAACCTCATCTGTGCCTATCGAGCGCACATGTGTCGTTTGTATTCGCGTTCCCCATTCGTGTAATGGAGTCTCCAAAACCTCAAATTTCATCTTAAATTTCCTTTTTATTTATAGAGAAGTTTAAAACTCAAAAAATGTTTTTTAAACTTCATATATACCTTTATTGCGAAAAGTAGAGCAAACACTTCCCTATGAAACCGTGAAACTCTCAGCTTCTCAATTACTTCATCGATTGCGAACTCCTAGTTGTTTGGTGAAAAAAGATCAACGAAGTTGCGAATCTGTTCGAAATGGAAAGAGTCTGCTTGGTCACATTGCCAAAGAATCCTGTACTAAACTGTATATTTGCAAGAAATAGTGCTCCGTCTTTATTCACGGTTCGTGAAACGACAAATATTTTTTCTTAATGATAAAGTAAAACATGCTGGAAAAAGCAAGCATCAGATAAGCAGTGGTAGTGGGTGTAACTAGTCATAGTAGTAAAATGGTGCATTACCATAACCATAGTAGTTGTAATCTGGAGAGTAGTCTTCGTGAAAATCACAGCACGTTTCACTATGCGTTCGGTTATGAAGGAAGTTGTTAGGTGAATCGGTGTGCCGATCGTTACTGTCGTAGTCGTAACTACTATCTTCTTCTTCGTAGTAACTGCTGGCGAATTGAGGACGACCGAACACCATGAAGACCAACGCCAAAAACAGTACAACCTTCATTCTAAACAAATCAATATCTATCGGTTTCTAAAGCGATTCTTCCAGAAACTCGAGTGACATCAGACTCTGGTTTCACTCACCAAAATTACACTTTACTGAACATCACTGCATAAAATTATCACTAGGAGTGAGATTAAACATAACAACCTTAAGCAATAATGTGAATATGTTTCCAGTAATTTTCGACAAATGCTAACGAAAATCACAAATTCCGTTCCACGACCTTTGCGAACTTTCGCATTTCTACGTTTTGAAACTGTTCCACATTCATCTACTACTTATATGGATAGTTATCAAATGGAACAAGTGAGCTCCACTGAAATTCTCATCCGTTCCCATTGCTCTACGTGTCTCATTTAGACTCCATTTCCTCAACGGCTACTAGAAGCATGTCACTTTTTGTTCAAGGCTCTTAACTTTTGCTATTTTTACAGAGAAAACCGCTCATAGGCAGCTTACATCAATGCTGATTGTAGAGATTCGATGACTTTGCGAATGCACGTAGATATTAATGAATAAGGAAAGAGGGAAAATACATGGGGAAAGTATGATGCGCACTAGATGTTTTGAAAGCCTGATATTAATGTGCAGTAATCAAATGGAACGAGTGAGCTCCACTGAAATTCTCATCCGTTCCCATTGCTCTACGTGTCTCATTTAGACTCCATTTCCTCAACGGCTACTAGAAGCATGTCACTTTTTGTTCAAGGCTCTTAACTTTTGCTATTTTTACAGAGAAAACCGCTCATAGGCAGCTTACATCAATGCTGATTGTAGAGATTCGATGACTTTGCGAATGCACGTAGATATTAATGAATAAGGAAAGAGGGAAAATACATGGGGAAAGTATGATGCGCACTAGATGTTTTGAAAGCCTGATATTAATGTGGATGAAAAAACTCTTCATTTCTATACCGTCGTTCGTGTGGCTCAGTGGTTGGAAGCGGCACTGCGACATGCACGTTGAATCGATCCTCGCGCCCATGGCCCACCAAGCCGTCAATCCCTCCGGGGTCGGCAAATTAGTTCCAGACTTATCTGGGAGGATAGCAGCACTGGCTCAATACATCGGTAGGCCATCGCGAGTCATTGTAAGATATGCATTCAGTCATCTCTAACGGTGCTTAATGAAGTCGAATGCGTGGCGGATCCCTCAGGGATTGATCAACGCCGATAACTTTGTCCATTGTTTTTATTCTATGCCATCTGACACTCGACAATGAAAAAATTTCTCAATGAAGAATTTTCTCGTGGCTGTATAACGTTAGCTGAACTTACCTACGTCCCAAAGAGAAACGTTGAATGATGGCAGAATAACGAAACGATGGTTTTGAACGCATAGTTGTTTGCGAAGATAAAATTGCCGTTCAAATAATGTTTACCGTGTTTTAAAGTCAACATCGAAGGATGACACGTTAAGGCATTTAAGGATGAATGAAAGCAATATTTTTAGCGATGATGGATGGGGATTTTTTGATTTGATCGGTGTAATATTTCGATTTTATTGGGAGAAAAAGAAAACGATTTTGTGAGAGAGGTATCATTTCCATCATCCAATGAAGTAGACATGATGATGAACCAAATGCGTACTCACGGGTTAGGAGGAGCGCCTGAAAGATATGCTACATTTCTTCTCTTTGTGGGATAATATTAACTTCAAAATGTCAACGTCACCTTATCGACCACCTAGATGAAAATTTTATTCACTGAGAATGAAAGCTATGAGAGATGGTGCCCTTTGTCGTCGCTTGTGAGTAGTAACAAGCGTAAATTACATCTGCGTCTATCATCGTATAGTTAGGATAGACTGCCTATTTATTTTGATCCTTAGATCGGCCGTCTCCTCATTTTGTACTGGTCGCAGCACTTCCACTGAACTCGTTAGTCTTCAAGTATGAACTGTGGGATGGTCGGTCAGGTGTATAGTCTCGGTTGCATTTTGAGAAATTGTCTTCTATTCTTATTGTTCTTATTCTAATTAAGAAACTTAGTACTAGTACATCATGGGTTTTTTTTGAGATAATCATTCGCGCTAGGTTATTCCCAATTACCCGCCACTGGCAATTGCCTATCCTTGTCGATCGGAAGAGGTTTGCTGCTCGGCAAGTATGCCATTTTATGGTGAATCCCTGCATGCACTTCTTCCAAAGGTGTTCCGCAACGGCGAGATTCAAGGCGTCGCAGTCGTTGAACATCTTTTCGTATAGATTGTTTTTTAGAAGCCACGACAAGCGTTCATCTTAAGCAATCAGTCCTATTTCCTTAAATAGTAGAAACACATCTCCTCAATCTCGATCAAATTTCTCAAAGTTAAATAGAAATATTCGTTCCATTAATCGTTGCGCCACATACGAAATCGAGAATATGTCTACGTTTTTGCTATTATAGTAGAATCCGCGCCAAATGTTTAGGTTACACGTCATTTCATTGAAGTTTGATGTTTTTGAGAGATTCGACGGTCCATCCCCCTCGGTATAGAGTCCATGGTCTAAGAAGCGAATGCTCTAAAGCAATGTTTATATGTCTTTCACGGTTTTTTTAAATATTGATCGCCCATAAATTTTATGGGAGTGTTCATTCTGTCTCACAAGAGCCGTTTGGAATCGTTGGTAGCTTATGACAATATCATGTGGTATGATATGATATTTCGCGATGTTTGCGGCAGTTCTTATAGAGTCATCATTTCAATGATGCTGAGATATCTGCAAAACTCCGGACTGCAGATGTCTGCGATGGGTAATGAACGTGTTATTGTCCCTTCCGGAGAGTAACACGTTCACCACCACACCATGCGGGTCCTTCGTGTCGCCTGTCTCTCAACTAGTTCTATCGGTCTTCTGCTATCAGCATTCACCATTCAGGGGATTTTTGCAAGTATCCCAACATCATTGAAGTTATATTTCGCAATATATATCCTCCCATTAAAATGAATAAGCAGTAAATAACAAGTTAAAGAATCACCACTTTTCGTTTGTATTAGCTAAGCTCAGGTGTCAGAGATTCGAATGAGACCAATGCTGAAAAACAGCAGCCCGTACCTTGTCTTAGTGACGTCATCATTGCTATTCCATACATCATAAAATCTCCATATTTTTCTAGAAATGTCATCGGCACAGGGGCCAGATTGTGTCAGAATTTATCCTGAAATTCACCTTCCCATTTCTCATATTTTCTGCTCATTTTATAAATCAATATTGACGTACTCCTTAGGGTTCTCCTTCTAGTTATTAGCTATTGTCCAATACGAAAATAATGTAATTTTACAGTGTTTTTAGGCTCGATGGCTGTAACCATCTAGATCGGGAACTACTGCATAGATTTTCTGCCGTATTTTTTCCTTGGCATACCGTCAACAAATGCTTTGATCTTCCAGCTGGTAACCGGTCTTGTGTTTCACATCCGCAATGCTCTTGAAAGCTCCCAAAGCCACTGGTTTCCTCTTGCTCAATTCTTGGGCTAGGCCGTTTATCATGCTGACTTCTGAACCTACATTGACCTACCTGAAGCACTCGAGTATATCCATTCCGTTTAACGTGAACGGAGCATACGAAAGCAATCCGTTCCTTATAAACATCGTCTTCTTGAGATTTAGTCGTAGAATAGTCTTTCCACAAGCTTAAGTCGGTAAGCATTCGTTCCGCTTGACTGATGTTTGGTGTTATAAGGACGATGTCATCAACAAAGCGAAGATGGTGTAATTGTCGACCATCGATTTTCACTCCCATATTATCCGATTCCAATGTTCCCATGACGTTCTGGAGGGTGGCGGTAAATAATTTTGGCGAGATTGTATCGCCTTGCCTAAACCCTCTTTTGACGTCGGTGTTAACTTCGTTGTAGAATAGTGGTTTCTTTTATGATGCTGAGATATTTGCAAATCTCCAGACCGCATGTGTCCGCAGTGGGATCCGGGTTTTTGCAAATATCTCATCATCATAGAAGTTATATTTCGCAAAACACTCTGCCATTTAAAAAAAATAAGATAAAACAGTAGGCCGTAAATAAAAAGATTAAAAAGTGGTATCCAGGAACCTCTATACACTGAGTAGGGATTTCTTGACTTTCCAGGGCTTCCATGAGTGCTTCTATCTCAACTGGGTCAAAAGCCTTCTTTAAATCGCTGAGAGTGACACAGAGCGGTCCCTTGTGCTAGTTGCGGCCCTTCAGTGAGTGTTGTTGTTATGTGGATGTGGTCCATCGTACTGAATTCTTTTCTAGACCCTGACCGCTCACATGGCTATCCTTCATCTTGTGTTATGTCAACGCTGTTCAGGACAACTCATATAAACAGATTATTAAAGACGGATACCAAGCAGACTCACAGCAGTTGCCGACACCATAGAGGTCGCCCTCCTTGAACAAGAACATGGTTCTTCTGCCCTTTCAATGAATACGAACCTTGCATTCTAACAAGTAACGTGCGAACAACCGAACCAGTGTCTTTATGAGGAGTGATGGAAGGTTCTAAAGCATTTCAAGTCTTATCGTCTCGAGATGAGGTAGGTGTTGCTGGATTCTTCACCGACGAAATTTCATGTCGAATTTGAAAAGAGGAACCAGTGATTCAACATGTAAATCCTCTTTATTTTCTATGAGTACTGGAAGATGTGGATAATAGAGAGATCTGAGTAGTAATCGTGAATGATTTTCTCCATTGGTGAAGTTTGGATGGGTTTTGCAAATGTAGTTTCCAGCCTGGAAACGTCAAATTGACTTCCATCTACCCTACTCACACCTCTATAGCCAAAACAGAGAAAAGCACCAGACCGAAATTTCAATCGCATTGAAGATAAAAGAGTTCTTCGTGCATTCACAGCTTTACCTGAATCTTCCATTGAGTATTTCACTTGAAGACCAATAGCACGCAGTTCAAATTTCCTCACTACGCTTTAATCTTCGATTTTCGGAATTTACCCAGAATGCTTGAAGAGTTTTGCCCGCTGAAATTTTCGATTCCTTTTCGAGAATGGTAACTTCTACTTCAAAATATTCCACATCGTCTGTGTGTTATGCTCACCTTGTGGAGTGCTTGGTTTAACTTCGGGTTTCTTCTGTAGGGATGCAGAGTGGTCTACCCTTTTCACCAGCGTATTCACCCCACATGGTTTACAGGAGATTAAGTACATCGCATCCGAACTCACATAATTACCATTTCTACCGTGATGGCATATTATGCAATTTTTATTATGCATGGACGGTCATGCAGGCGCTTGCGAACTAGGTGGCGTCTGAGAATGTTCAAAGATATTTCAGTCACTATTACCAAATTTTTTATGCATGCACTTAATTTCTTCGAAATAAAGGGCAAGCTGAACGGAACCTTGTTCTCGCTAAAATCATCGTTTCGGGGCGTGGTTTCTCCTCTATGTGTACGCCGAGGAGCTACAGTTTCGTAGCCATTAGAATTGGCTATTTGCCGCGCTAATTTCAGGGATTAGTCTTTCCGCGCTCTCCCTGTGCAGGCGCTGGCAGCTGTTCGAAACATGTTTCCTACAAGCCCCCTTTTCATTTGTGACGGATGAGAGCAGAACTAATAAACCAGTATAATTTCTTCGAAATAAAGGGCAAGCTGAACGGAACCTTGTTCTCGCTAAAATCATCGTTTCGGGGCGTGGTTTCTCCTCTATGTGTACGCCGAGGAGCTACAGTTTCGTAGCCATTAGAATTGGCTATTTGCCGCGCTATTTTCAGGGATTAGTCTTTCCGCGCTCTTCCTGTGCAGGCGCTGGCAGCTGTTCGAAACATGTTTCCTACAAGCTCCCTTTTCATTTGTGACGGATGAGAGCAGAACTAATAAACCAGTATGTTTTTACTACTTGGTCTCGGTACCACTTAGTTATGAAACCGTTTTTGGAAAAGTTACATAGAGCGTTCAGAAATGGAAGTCTGATTTCTTTCGAGTAAGCTTAATATTCTCTGAATGTTTATTCAGTAATTCAAAACATTTCTCTATTTTCTCATGTGTGGAGATGCGTGCCTAGCGGGGTATTTGTTTTACTTTTGCCGACTTTTGCCGCAATAGCAAGAGTTAGTGTTAGCCGCTGTCTCATTGCGAACCTTCTAATTCGTGCATAATATTTCCCTGACGATCTGAAGATTAAGCAGTTTAGACACTCCTCTAAGAGTGTCATCAACTGCTCTATCGTAAACCCATACATATTCATTTTTCTTTCGTGTTGTATAAGGAGTTCGAGGATGGCTTGCATAGCGTAGTCATTCGACTCGTTTGTATAAAAGCTGGTGACGTCGGACTCCATAACACACGCGATGTTAGGAGGCGCGTTACGCCGACTATCCAGAAACATTTGGGTACTCGTGAAATGAGCTTGGACGAGTTTCAGCGACTTTATGAGAATTCGATTTCTAAACGATGCTATTCGATCCGTAAGCCTGTTTGCACAGCGGATGATGGATCTAATTCGGACCGTTGAGAGGAGAGGTAGACGCAGGATCACCAGTGGATAGCAACTTGTGAACTTTGATAAGTAAGTGTACCATGTAAGTAGTAGTGTATCATGTTGCTGATCCAATTTCAAGGTGCGAAATAAGTAATGGTTTAAAAGACGCAGCGCTTGCCACGTTGATCGACTCGTTGTTTAACTTTCAGTACTGACTTTTGAATTCCTTTTCAGGTGACGAGCGATAAAGGGAAGCATTTTGAAGATATTTCTCCGTTATCTCGACTTCTAACTGACGAGGAATAATTACGGACTCCTACTTTAGTCACTAATTATAGCGTAATAGTTTTTGACTTTATTAGCTCAAGAACCCGGCGCATACCACACTCTTCGGTTCCTGAGAGGTTGAAGCTGAACTTTAAAATAATGCTTGAATAATAATGGCACGTAATTATGGAAAAGGGCGCGTGTGGCGCAATGGTTGGAGGCGCCACTGCGACACGCATGTGGAATCGATTCCTGCGCCCATGGCCCACCAAGCCTTCCATCCCTCCGGGATCGGCAAATTGGTACCAGTCTTGTCTGGGAGGATAGAAGCACTGGCTTGATACATCGGTAAGCCATCGTGAGTCATTGTAAAGCCCAGATATGCATTCATTTACTTCCAACGATACCTAATGAAGTCGAATGCATGCTGCATCCCTCAAAGATTGATCAACGCCGAGAGCTTTATCCTTCATCCTTTAATTATGGAAAACATCAGCAGTAAAAGTGGAAGAGTTCACTGTTAGTGAATGCAGTGTTGAGTATAGATTTACACCTACAAGATTGCTCCTAGTCCCTGGTTTCGACCAAACAAAAGTTGTAGATACTAGTTGGAATTGTGATGAATTCGTATAGAAACGGCAGGCATGGAACCAAATTGTTTTGCTAGCAGGGAGAAAAACCACTGTGGAACGCCGGCATACGCAAATTGAAACGTAGCGGGCGAAAACGAGACCATCACATGTTTGCAATCACGGATCTGCTTAATTGCCGATCACTTTTTCAGCGCATGTTTCAGATTGTCCAGTTGCCAAATAGCAGTTTTCAAATTTCGTACAAATACTACACGTTCATCCATTTACTAAGGGACATATTTACATATGAGGAATTACCCATGGACGGATACATAAAGGATAAAACAGGATAAACCTCCCGGCGTTGATATATATATATATATCCGTCCTATCAATATCCTATATATGACCATGCATACACACATCCATACATGAATACATACACCGACATGCGAATGCGTACACACATCGACATCGACACCGAAGAACACACGCACACATTTGCATATATAAACACATAAATATTCACACAAGCACAGATACAAACATGCACGCACGCACACACAAACACACATACACACAAATACACATATATTTACACAGCGTTGAGATATTCGCAAAACTTGGACCTCGAGCCAGATCGAACCACGATTACCTTCCAAAGGGGCTCACGTATTGCATATATA
>MQTX01000204.1:947687-974852 GCA_009735665.1 Angiostrongylus cantonensis
AAGGAAAAAAATACGTATATTTATATATTTATATATATATATTTCCTACATATATAATATATACATGTGAATATACATATCTATTTTTTACCTTCCATGACCCGTCATCAAATCAACTCTAGGGATCCCAGCACTTCTCGAATTCGATTTGTTTTCATCACATCCACTGTCTTCGAAGATTTCTCATGCTGTTTCAGCGGCTTCTTGAAGATTTAGTCTTCTTTATGACTGTCTCCTCGCAATCTTGAAGATAACCGAGCTAAGGCATTCCCTTGTGAAGTGGAGGGAGAGCGTTGGGTGGAGGATCGTACTAGCGCCTTTGCTTCCTGTTCGACGCATCACTAACCGTTGCGCTATCTCCGTCTCTTATACATATACCGACATACACAGAAACATCTTCACTCGTTCAGCACAAAAACATCTTCACTCGTTCAAAATTAAAATGTATTATCGCTGATCAGAATCATTTAATGAGGACAAAATGTGAGCTCAAACTTTTATGTTTGCGTAGATTTTGGTGTCACAGAGCGTGAACGACGGCATTAGCGCCATTAAATCTTTTTCGTATTCAAATTTCAAAATAGCCCGTGTCAGTGACAATGGAAGTGATTCTGGCTGGGCGTCTTTTTCTTGCGCTTTTACTGGTTTGTGAAAGGACAGAGGTTCATTGACCTCTAAAGTGCTGTCCATATACGTTGTCGTACACTATGCATAGGATCCAGTTTCTAAGAGCGCTGATAAATCCTTAGTTTGTGTCACATAACAATAAATGTACATATGCAAATGATAAAAGAAAGTCCAGAAACGCTGAAAATGAAAGGAAACTCAGATAAGAAAATGTTGCCATGTTTCCTATGAATTCTTCAGAACGACAGTGATTGTTAGAAATTCAACCATTCAGCTACTATATCTCTTTACTCCTTATCATCACCTTGTGAGCATAAAACTTTTATATGTAAATCATTAGAAAAAAATAAAAGCCGTCGAAGTGTTTCAAAAACCAATTGTATGCTCATTGGTCAGATAAAAGACAAGATGAATCTATCGGCGTTGACCAATCCCTGGAAAATGCGCCATGCATTTGTCTTTCTCAGGAATCGTTAGAAGTGATCAAATACATATCTGGCTTATAGAATGACTTGTGGTGCCTTGGCAATGTATCAAATCGGTGCTGCTATCCCTCCAAACAAGTCTGGTGCCAATTTGTCGACCCCGGGGAAATGAAGGCTTGGTGAGCACAGGGCGTCGAACTAAAGACCATAGAACAGCCCTAAGCACTGCGCCACACGTGCTCCATCAACGGTTGTACTCAACTCACTCAAAATGAACGTAAGGATAGTGTGCTGCAGCTTAGACAAATTTACAGAGTTACTTTGCTTATTCTGAATACCTTTTCGTATTCGTATTCTAAGCAATGCATGAATTGCTAGGAAACAACACTCACACGACCAGGGATCGGTTTACATTCAACTTTTCTTTTCCGTGGAATGACTGAAGCGTTATTCAATAGCGAACCATCATACGATGTAAAATCTAGTACTCGTCCAAAACTATAGCCGCGAGGAGTAACAAACATGAAATCATTCCCACAACACTAGCTTTTCAAGTGCTTTCTCTCACATTGAGTGTGTACCTGAAAAGACTATTTTACATCTTCCTCAATTGGTTGCAGGAATGATCGCGGAAATGATGCCTTTTTCGAAAAGTCGTAATCGTAAGGCAGCAAACGTTCCCCTAAAAAATGGCTCTTAGTGGTGGAAAGTGGAGACGGTCCAGAAAATGCGAAACCGCAAACAAATCCCTCCATGAACCAACCACTCTTGTAGATGACAGTAACAAGACGTCGAAACTAATAAGTCGAAATCGTAGAACATTAACATTACGTAATGAAGAGTTACCTAAGTACCGAACAACATGTGCCCATAATAAGAAAGTAGCTATTTCATCTTCGTTGAAAACTGTTTCGAGAAGCTCACTGCGTTCGAGGAATTTCATGTTCGAATTTTGTCATGCTACTCGCAGTCACACTTCTATATCATGCTCGTGAACAAGTCTCAACTCATCGAGCATGCTTTCCAAGTTGTTTTGCATGGAATAATTTCAACTTCGTTCACCCTATAGGAGATGACCCTTAATGGAAATCCAGAGATAATCCAAAACGCAGACAAATTTTCCAAAATCGCGCTACGGCCAAAGCAAAATCCTTATCTACAAAAAATCTATGCTTGTGAGATCAATTTCCGTTCGATTGCTACGTTTCTGACTAGGATTAGCCTCAAGAGATCCGTCAAATACGTGGAAGAACTGTGTGGTTGATTTTGCGATAACATTTGAAGCTCACAAACAATCATTGCCCGCGATATTTGCAGTGATATATATTGATACGAAAGCACTAACTAACTAAGGACGATTAAAAGTCAAAGTCAGAGGAAGTTAAGTTAAAAGTTCACACCTTTCTGCTTCCACTAAAATTAAATGACGAAGATTCGACTTGATACGATAACAAGGGCATCACATTGGGACTATGAACGACTATGGAGCATCGACTCGGATCGTCGGCTATGGGAAAGACGAAGACGCCGAAACGTCAGCCGAATAAAAGTTGTTTAAAAATCTCGTTTACTCTGAACTTCCAACGAAAATAATGTTTCAAGTCCTCTTAATTTCACTTTGTTTTTCAAACATAATACTTCTTGTAAGGGAAAATCTTAGATTAATGCGTTATGTTACTGCTGGTGTATTGCATGACTACTGAACCTTTCAAGGAGGTTTTCTTTTTACTTTTGCAAACGTCACTTTACTCCGATAGTAAGCGATAATCATTCTAGTAGAAATCTAGCGCGTTACCGGTTTCTGAAAGCGGACGCTGTACGCGAAGTGCTATAGCTTGTTAAAGTTTTTCTAGACACTTGTTTTTCTCTAGAAATGTCATTCAAGTGGTGGTTTGTACTTGTGGGAAATGATGCATACCGATTGATATTCACGATCTTTTATGAACTGATAGTGCGGTGATCGACGTCTCATCATGTTCTAAATAGGAATGCCAATACTACCACAGAATTCGTCCGATAATAGAATACTTTACCTCATGATTCCTGCGAGGTTCAAACAGAATTTAGGATTTCCAAAACAAACTGATAGAATTTGATGTATTCGATAACTTTGCTAGGATAAAAGGAAAAAAAACATAAATGGGAAGCGCTTTCTATTTTCACACCTTTCTGCTTTCACTGATGCATTGATAGCAACTTATACAGGAGCAAAAGGGTCAACAAGCCAGGTACCTCCAACCTTTGAGCTTCCTACCATAAAATAAGCCTGAAAACCCCCGTATCCTATCGCTTAGTAGTGGATCGCCATGGTTAACGATGTGTTGTGTTGAGTGGAGGCCATTCAGAACTATTCCTCAGCGCCCACATTTTAAAAAAGCCATGAAACTCTTCTCCCCTTTGATCAAGCCCTGAGTGATCAGCCATGCATTCGACTTCATTAAGTATCGTTGGAAGTGATTGAATGCATATCTGGCCTTTACAATGACCATTGATAGCAACTTATACAGGAGCAAAAGGGTCAACAAGCCAGGTACCTCCAACCTTTGAGCTTCCTACCATAAAATAAGCCTGAAAACCCCCGTATCCTATCGCTTAGTAGTGGATCGCCATGGTTAACGATGTGTTGTGTTGAGTGGAGGCCATTCAGAACTATTCCTCAGCGCCCACATTTTAAAAAAGCCATGAAACTCTTCTCCCCTTTGATCAAGCCCTGAGTGATCAGCCATGCATTCGACTTCATTAAGTATCGTTGGAGGTGATTGAATGCATATCTGGCCTTTACAATGACTCGCGGTGGCCTACCGATATATCGAACCCATGCTACTATCCTCCCAGTGAAGTCTGACTCCAATTTGCCGACTCCGGAGAAATTAATTGATAGCAACTTATACAGGAGCGAAAGGGTCAACAAGCCAGGTACCTCCAACCTTTGAGCTTCCTACTATAAAATAAGCCTGAAAACCACCTTATCCTATCGCTTAGTAGTGGATCGCCATGGTTAACGATGTGTTGTGTTGAGTGGAGGCCATTCAGAACTATTCCTCAGCGCCCACATTTTAAAAAAGCCATGAAACTCTTCTCCCCTTTGATCAAGCCCTGAGTGATCAGCCATGCATTCGACTTCATTAAGTATCGTTGGAAGTGATTGAATGCATATCTGGCCTTTACAATGACTCGCGGTGGCCGGCCGATGTATCGAGCCAGTGCTGCTATCCTCCGAGACAAGTCTGGTACCAATTTGCCGAACCTTGAGTGATGGAAGACTTGGTAGGTCATGGGCGCGGGGATCGTTTCCACGTGCGCGTCGATAAAGCTCTTGGCGTTGATCAATCCCTTGGGGATGCGCCATGCATTCGACTTCATTAAGTATCGTTGGAGGTGATTGAATGCATATCTGGCCTTTACAATGACTCGCGGTGGCCTACCGATATATCGAACCCATGCTACTATCCTCCCAGTGAAGTCTGACTCCAATTTGCCGACTCCGGAGAAATTGAAGGCTTGGTTAATATAGGGTGCGGAATCAATCCCACGTGTGTTGCCGGGCGTCTAACCACTGCGCTAGACGTGCTCCGCTCCAACCATGTAACCAATAAAGAATATTGTGCTATTGCGAGTGTAACCATGGTGACCTATTAGACGTTAGTTCTGTATTGAGACAGAGAACATGCATACCAACGAAAACTGAACCAGTAAGTTCATTAGCTGCGCTGTGGTTTGACCTTGCTGTAAGACAGCGACATCGACAAGGACACGATACGACAATTAATGAAATATGAAGCAGAATGGAATCGATAAGGAATTTTTCTCGATTTGATCCTTCACCAACATATGCGATAGAAAAAAACAAAGTTTATGAAATTTTACTGGTAAAAGGCATTATACAACTAGACAAATATATAAAAGCTGAGGAGTTATTTAGTTAATGCTCTGGTACGAATTGTTCTTCTCTGGAATGTCTGACATAAAACTTTCTTTTGCATGGCCTCCAAAAACAAATTCAAAGTTCGGAACTTTCAAATGGTAAAAAGTTTCAGAACAAATAACCGCCTCTAGAATTCCAAGTGGTTTTCATTTGATCCTTCACCAACATATGCGATAGAAAAAAAACAAAGTTTATGAAATTTTACTGGTAACAGGCATTATACAACTAGACAAATATATAAAAACTGAGGAGTTATTTAGTTAATGCTCTGGTTCGAATTGTTCTTCTCTGGAATGTCTGACATAAAACTTTCTTTTGCATGGCCTCCAAAAACAAATTCAAAGTTCGGAACTTTCAAATGGTAAAAAGTTTCAGAACAAATAACCGCCTCTAGAATTCCAAGTGGTTTTCAAAAAAACGCCCAGATGGAGCCTTGAGCCACTCGCCAATGACGTACCTTTCCATCTAATATGGTTAATGATGGAATATGCTGAATACGTATATATACGCTTAGAACCACCACTTACAAAAAACTGGTTCAGTTTTCCGTATCTCACACCGCAACACTGCTTATTGATTGCTCCTGTTATTGGTTTCTGTAAGTAAACATCTATTTCAGAAACAATGCTTAAGGTGATAGCTGCTAGAAAGACTACACACTGAAAGTCGCGTGTTCCGTTTTTTTTTCTAGAACGCAATTCCCTCCTCCTCCCAGTTTAGTGATCAGGTTCTCGCGTAGACTCGACACAAGAGTATAAAAGGACAACAGCAGACCACTATGACATCTCAGTGCAGCATGAACGTCTCTAGCCTTACACTTTCACTTCTGCTTTGTTTAGGTGCTACTAATGCAATGTCATGTGAGTTGTCGATTCAATATTTATCAAAAACTTTACCTTAGTTTTATAGTTACACAGAAAATTACCAATGTCCACTTTTAGTGGGAAAACGACAAGCCGGAGACAATTCTTACGGTGATGAACCATCGTTGCCTACTCAAGCCGTGTATGAAGTAGTTGAAATCACTACTTTTGTACCAGTGCCAGAAGAGGAAGCGCAACCAATCAAAAACGCTGTACCTATCAATCCACCGGTGGTCGTTGAGTCAGGTCAGGTAGCCGATGCACTATGACATTTCACGTTTCACGACAAATGTGATCGAATCATGGCGGTCTTTAATTCTTTGATTCTTCTACAGAACAATTTACGGCGAAATGACCTGTACCTGAACCGAAATTTGGTATGGTGACTTATGACGGAAGTATGTATCTTCTGCCTAGGTGCTTCAACTTTAAGCAGAAAATGGTCTGCCACTTCTTTAGTGCAGCGACATTTCACAACAAATCAAAACAATTCCTTCACGAACTTAACGCTTTCGGCTACTACTACCTTCAGAGCTACCATAGATCATTAGTTGTTAATAAGTAAACTTTCAACACGACTACTAATTCCTTCGAATTGATTTCACACAATCGGACAACTCACAGCATTCGAATTTTAGATAGTTTCTCGATAAAAACAGTTTTCATTCAGGCTACCGAAGTAGGAGACAATCCGGCGCCGATAGGAATGGTAATGAGCTACTCTTCTCATCGCAAAGCACCTATGGGATTGATGGATTCTTGAGTGAGACACCGGCCAGTGAAGATGAGATACAGTCTGTCACAAGCATTCCTCCTGAACAACGTTTAGTTGTCGTGGAATCCGGGTATTCAACATAATTTTCATTGCAACTTGTACTCCAAAATCGCTTTAGAGATTATTTTGTAAACAGTCACATTTTATTCTATAAATTGCTTTAAAACATTAACAACAGTATTTAACTGAAAATACGAAGAACGCCATAAACACAACAGTTGAGAAAGGTTAATGATTTTGTATGACATACGGCACAAAACTAATCTGTAACCTAACTGACAACACAATTTTCAGCAAACGAATCAAGAAACATTCCTAAACCAATTCACACCTGGTCCTACTACAAAGTGGCATTCGATTGCGATCTTATCAGATTGTAGTATACACCTTTTCTTTTTATTAAATCATCGTGCGAACCTTGCTCGCATATCTGGAATCAGTTACTAATAATGCACATACATTTATGAACATATTACAGAACAACAGAGTGATATGGCATCCAACTCGAATATGAGAAAGTTAGCCAGAAAAGAGTCACTGAACTAACCTTTTTGTCTTTAACAACGCAAATAAGATTAGCATTTCGTATAGTACTTAATCGATGAGCAATTATAATAACTGTTCTGCCTCTCATAGCTCGATCTAAAGCTTCACGTACCTATAAAATGAAGAAAACAGAATGTGATTCGTACAAAGCTTCCGAGCAATTCTGCAGCGCTCAATTTTCACCATAGCTTGCGCATTGTGTACATGTATAGGACGGCATATGATGTGCTCGGTGCAATGATACCGAACAAACGGTTATATTTAAAATGAACCGCACTTTATGATTGATGTTTCGGGAAATTTTAAACAAAATGGCAATTTGGAAAGCTCCTACATAAACCACGATAACTTCTCAACAATTGAAGCAAGTAACTTAAAGACTAGGAGACAAATAGCACAGTGGTAGTGATTGCCTTCATCACGAGCATAGTGATAGTTCAATTCCGCCCCAAGCCAACCACGTCTCTCATCCCTCCCGAGTCGGAACATCGGTAACGGACTTTTATGGGAAAACACCGCTCTCAACAATCCAATTGGGAACACTCCAGCCCGGATATCTCAGGACTCCAAGAAAAATAAGATGCAATGAAAATCCTCAAGCAGCAACCAAAGCCAGACGCCAAAAGTTGGAAGAGCTTTGTGGACAATGGATTTGAGGAAACGAATCGAATGTGAGAAAGCTGGAATCCGCACAGTAGACGTGAAGACGCATCACACAATAAAAAGTAACTCGAAGATTTGACAAAATCTGTCACAAATTCACTGTTCGAAATATGAACCTTGACCAGAAAAAAATAAAACGAAGAAAGGACTTCTCGCCTCCAGGAAATTAAGACTTGATTTCGCTAGTGATAAGACTTGTGCCCTGCTCACAAAGATCTATAGATTCCTAGTCTTTATTTCATTCAATGAAGTATATTATAAGCTGAGATTTATTGTCGAAAAGCAAGTTAAAAAGTGTAATTACTTCATTATTTACTAACTTACTAAATTACTTACTAATTATGGGTGTTACTACTCATGGCTTGAAATTGACGAAAATCCGTCCTAAGTCTATGACAATCGTATATCGGCTTGTAGTGGACTTTAAACTTAAATAAATTTCAACAGCAAGTTTTCCTCTTTGTTCTGTTGTCCCGTTTTTGCATTCCAGTAATGATTCTTTTTCGCCGAAAGTCGCACGTTGAACTTGCTTACTTGAATACTTGAATGGCCCGTCCTCACTGGTTGTGCGGGACCCAGCATAATCTGCGCTCTTCCGGAGATTTGCTGGTAATTAGCCATTGTGGTTCCCTGGAATCCCGATCTCAACCAGGGCGAAGTCTGTCCAAGGTCGTCACCGCCACAAACAGTCGCAACCCTTGTGGATCAGAGGGAGATTTGCCACTATGCAACTAACTCATTTGATATCAAAATGGCGGTGGGTCCTGGTATTGGTTTACCCTCAGCTGGGCTTCCTTATGGAAACGCAGGACTCTTTCTCAGCTTGGAAGACCCTGCATGGGGGATGAATCCCTCGCTGTAAATCGCAACCCGACATCCAGGAACACCTCCCGGCCAAGATGAGGTGGCAAACCGCTGGAAGGCACGTCGAACAACCAACCAAATCAAGTTTTCAGGCTCTTAAACACTACGTTTGTTGGAGAAATTGTTGAAAGTTATAAAAAGCCTGCATCTTTAACTATGTATTAAAGAATCAGTGCAAGTAGGTTTCTGTAGAGCAAAAATACAAACATCAAACACACCAAGTTTTCACTTTCCGAATCCAGAGCGCTCGTTGCTTCGTCAAGAACCAGAATACGGGGATCTTTTATCAGCGCTCGTGCAATCGCTATCCGCTTAAAATTCCAAACTGCTGTTAACCAACTTCTATATCCATGTGTAAAACTTTAGAATAGATGATCAAAAATGTGATACCTGCTTCTGACCACCAGAAAGTTGGACCCCACGTTCCCCAACAACGGTGTTATAACCGTCAGGAAATGCGGTGATAAATTCGTGAGCATTAGCAAGCTCAGCTGCTTGCATCACCTTAAGAAGACTAATTGCATAAGTATACATCCTTTATATAATAATGCTTTATAAATCGAATTAAATCTGAATAGAACCGAGTATAAAGAACGTAAAATTGTATGTGACGAGCGAAGTGAAGTTACGCATTTGAAAAAAAGATGTTTAGTAGAGGAGTGACAATAGAATTCTAAGAAATTAGAACTTACTTCGCTGTGTGTAGCACCCGGTCTGCCGTACCGAATATTCTCTTCAATAGTGGTGGCGAACAGAACTGGCTCTTGAGAAATAAGTCCAATAACCTGTATAAACACTGTATAATAGGATTATCCGAACTAACTTACCTCACTTTAAAAAACCTGGGTCCCACTTATTTCTTTTTTAACTTTATTCCGAATCGTCTACTAGTTTTTGCGTGAAAAACTGATTCTACGCAAATTCTTCAAACTTGACTAAACAAGAGTGAAGTCTAGTCTTTTGATCTCACATCTGATAACTTATCCGTCGAAATTTAGATCACCGCGAAGCAACGCCCAAATAATTCCTTTCCACCCTGGCTTTATTTTCCTCATCCTCTCTTAATGAATACTATTCATATTCCTTTGTTTCCCCTTCTGATTTTATCATTTCCTTTCATTTCCTTCACACTTTTTTCCTCTTGTGATTTCTGCTTTTTTCTAACCCTCAACTCTAAAACACCGACCACTTACTTCCATTCTTTCTAACTGAAACAATAAACATAAACTGCAAATCGCAGGAAATCTCAGGCATTTGAGAAAGGAAAAAAAAACAGTGGTTTCATCACGTTTCACACGTTGTCAACGACATCAGTCAGATTTGAATCAAGCGTGCCTGAAAATCACTGCACGCTTCTAATATGAGCGATTATATAGCAGCTTACAATATACTATTTAAATTTAACGTTGCTGAATAGGGTTACAGTTTTTCGTATAAAATGTGACAGCAAATAAATTTTGATTCCTGAAGACCATAAAACCTATTTTTTACACTTTTTAGGGATAGTCTGGACTAGCTAAACTCCTATAATCCACAGAAAGCTAAGACGACGATACGAGGACGCCCTATCCCGGGTATTCGGGGATTATAGGTAGAACAGAGTCGACTACCATTCAAAGGCATTCATAAAGAAAACCAAGAATGCTCAGGCAGTGGACGAATCCATCCGCAGATCGGAAGATTTTCAAGGGAGGTATATGTGAGGAAATCAATCGAATGTAAGAAGTGCTTAAATCCGAACAGTATGGTACATGTGATGTTGAGCCATGTAAAGTAATTTGAGAAATTCACTCACATAGAAAATTGTACAATGTTATGAAGAACTGTTATACTAAAGCTAAACTAGCGTACAAACAAGACAGTGCAACTAACTCTGCTGCTAGTCTCACTTACTTGCAATAGCATTTTTTAGCTAAACACCGTATTCTTAATTAAATTTAAATCTCAAATTATGCTGCCTCTTTTAAACTCTAAGCCCACCTGACCGCGTAGCCATTCCAAATTGAGTGTCCTAAGGTCACGGTTGTCCAAAAGAACTCGGCCGCAAATCGGTTCATAGAATCGCTCCAGTAATGAAGTGATTGTACTCTTCCCTTAAAGCAATTTTGCAGCAACCAATGAAAAAGCCATCTTTAGAAAATTATAACAAAAACATTTGTCAGAAATAATAAACTGACTTACACACCTTCTCCGCTAGGTCCACACAATGCAACAACTTGTCCTGCTGGAATGGTAAGGTTTAGTCTCTCAAATACTTGATGTTCAGGTCGCGTAGGATATGCAAATTCGACATCTTCAAAACGAACTTCACCAGAAAGGGTATGATAAGGGATACAAACACCATCGTCATTTCGTATAGTAGGCTGCAGATTCGCAAACTAAATGTTTGGGGAAATTATTTTATGAAGGGTACATTTACAAAATAATGATCCGAAAATTATAAAATAACGCGAAAACAGTATAGAAACAAGATGTTAAGATTCAATTAAAAATAACAAAATGGTCCGCCCAACGTGCAAAAAATACATCCGAGATACTCGTACGAATGCTAGAAATATGATACATTAAACGTTTGGTAAAGTCACAACCTGAAACGCTCGAGCCCCAGCCGTCCAACCCTTTATTGCTGTACCAAACAATACTGAAAATTGACTCATTGACCTTTGAATGGTCTGCGCAGTTACCAGAAATGACATCAACTGGCCAGGTGTTATTTCGCCTAAAAGAACCAAAAGACCAGCAGGAAAATCAGGAGACAATGTTACGAAAAGAGATGACACACCTGAATTTATGAAAATCGATCCTCCGTAAAGAACTGACAAGACAATTCCATTTAAGAAAAAGTTCGAAGCGGCTAAAATGAATAACTATAGTGATCGAACAATGGTGTTTTGAACAAAAACCCAATATCAACTGACGACAACAAAAACATTTTTCACCAGAGGAATATGACAGCATTCCTTTTACAGCTACGAAAAACTAACAAACAAGGTGTGAACCATATGTTACAAAAAATTAGCGCCTTCGTTACCTTGGAACAAGCCTATTCCCATCCCTAAAATTTCCTGCATGGAACAAGCGTTTCGCACTTCTCTTTCGAATAATCTGCAAAGAAATAACCCAACAACTTTCAATGAACCCTTAACGTAGAGGAGCTAAATGGGGCTAGGTAGAATCACCTCGACTCTTGCTGTTCCATAGCACAAGCTCTAACTGTACGAATATTTCCAAATGCTTCATCGGCGACACAAGACGCCGCAGAAAATTGTGCTTGTGCTCTGGATAAGAAGTTTAAGAGAAAGGAAATGCAACAACGAAACGGAAGAGATCATACATGTTCGGATGGTAGGAAAATAATTTCGAACTGTGACAAAAAACGTAGGAACTGAACCTTCTGCTTAAATTTCGTAACAGCGCTCCAAACAATGTACCGATACCAATGACCAGTGGAATAACTGCGACAGTATAGAGAGTCAATTTGGGAGAAATACGAATAAGGATTAAAAAGCAGCCAGTTACCTGGAATTCTGAAAATCCATATTCCAATGTAAACCTTGGTTACCATTCAGGTTCTCGGTTTCTACATCTACTGATGTTTAATATTTAAACTCGTTGTAAACAAATGATAAAAGCTGGACTATCTGAAGCATACGCTCTCCTTTACAATAATTCCACAAGAAAGAGTAAGAAAAATAAAAGTTATAATAAGGAAAAGCTTAGGGCGTCAGCTTTTTCGTTGTTTAATAAGTCTTTTGTCCATTTCGAGTAGGCATTAATTTCAATGCATTTCCTTTACAAATGTTTCTTTTGTCGGGTAGTATTGTTTGTGATAACATAGACTTCTCCTCTAAGACAGCCGCTTTCTACTCGATGCAGCCTAAGAAAAACTTTCTTCTACTAAACTCAACTTCCCCATCTAAAGTAACTTTGGAAAGAAGAGTGTTCGTCTTCATGGGTTTCATGATGATTTCCATATGTAGTGCATAGAAGAACCATACTACAAAGAATAATGTCAACGAAGAAAGCACCAGGATGCCTCTGCTATCCGAATAGCAATAGGTCGTGCAGCATTTCCAAGTTTGCTGTACAGGTGATGTACCCGACACAACTTTTCTGAATATGAGGATACTCCGAATTCCAGCTCTTAATAGAGTGGCTCAATTTGAAATGTACTAAATGACTTAGATGAATAGCGGGTACAGCGAGAACAGGGCTTGGTTCCATGGGGTTGCCATTTTCTCCGCATATAATAACACCTAGAGTTCAAATTCTGTGGATTTTCACTCATACATGGCATGAGGGGATCGGGCTGGCATGCCTTTTTCACCACACAAAAGAGTTCGAAATGCGCCAACAAAAGTACATAATGATTACATTCCAAAGGCATCTCTTCAATGCGGGCTAATGACTGTGGTATACATTAACTATCGTCGATAATTAGCACGAAACAACGAGATACCTGAGCCACCGTTTTTAGACCTTGGGCAATAGCAAGTTTGAAACAGCTTTTGAATTCTTGTACATCAACATTCAGTCTATTTGACAACTCAGCCGTTTTCTGAACATTATATATATATATATATATATCAAGAGATAAGTTCACGAATACTTGAAATCTGTTCTCGAAATCTGCAACTTACCTGAGAGTCGTAAAAAGACATGTCCATCAATACCAATTGACTAAACAATTTAACGCGTAAATCAGAAGCCATACGTTCACCAAGAATTGTTAGAAAAGTTATGTAGCAAAAGGTAAGTAATGCTTGCGTAGTATAACACAAGACAAGTTTGAGTGCCTCCGGTTTCACTATGTTCAAGTTGCTGGCAAAGCCTTTTGACTGATCTGGAAATTATCTAACAGAAAGCGGCTTTAATGCATGTGATAGTTAAAAACAACTAACCTCTTATGATTTGAACCATTTTGTCGACTAGTTCTCCCAGAAATAATGGAACTTGTATATTAACCACTGCAACAAGTGCAGCGCTCTGGAATGATCATGACAGGAGGTCGTGTTAACTTGGTGACAAAATACTGGACTTTCTTATAATGCATTGTCACAGCATAACTTCTAATAGGCTCTTTTTCGTTCTTGTCCAACTACTTAAAATAGGGATATAACTAAACTTCAATTCTAGCAAGAAAAACCAAGTTGCTTAAGTACTTTTCCAATGAACTGGACCTTGCACGCGCTTATCTTCAACTCTCCGGAAAGGACAATAGCGCGTTCGTTCCCCACCATAGACACCTGCGGTTCAGAGTTTTGCAAATAGCAACGTTGTGATTGTAGTTCGCTTATAACCTGCCATGAAAATTGTAGTAGACAAAAGACAAAGTGCTAAAACTCTTGAAATGTATTAAATTGATTATTGTAGTAACGTGCTACCACGTGTACTAGGACTGGCAACAACTTAGATAGATACTTGAGCGGCTCGTTCTCACTGGTTGTGCGAGCCACAGCATATTCCCCAGTTTTTAGAGTTTTTCTCGTTTAGCCATTGTGTTTCTTTGGAGTCCCGAGGTCAGCTTGGCCAAAGTCTGCCCCAGATCTTGACCAATGCAGACAATCACCGCCCTTGCGGATCAAAAGGAGATTTGCTACCATACGACTAGTTCGATACAAGAACGGTGGTGCATCCTCGTATTGGTTTACTTTTAGCTAGGCTTCCTGATGGGACCCCGTTTCAACTTGGGAGACCTTGCCGAATTGATAAATCCTCCCTCCTTAGAGCCCGAAACCGAGGAACACCTCCCAACCAAGATGAGACCGTCGAGAGTGATTGGCAACAACAGGTTATAAAAAATAAAATGTTATGGAGCCTCCTGTGACCTAACCTAACAGTAACTCTTATGGTTGTTATAATAAGTGATTCTGCAAATAAAGCTAACTTAAAACAGATGCTAACTTATTTGGCTCAAATATGACACCTGATATTTCTTGCGGAATGAGAGTGTGTACATTTATTGGAGTATAGCCTAATAAGGCTAAATCAGCTAAAACCGTGAGTCAAAGCATTAGCCCATAAATGTTATGCAGCCTCCTGTGACCTAACCTAACAGTAACTCTTATGGTTGTTATAATAAGTGATTCTGCAAATAAAGCTAACTTAAAACAGATGCTAACTTATTTGGCTCAAATATGACACCTGATATTTCTTGCGGAATGAGAGTGTGTACATTTATTGGAGTATAGCCTAATAAGGCTAAATCAGCTAAAACCGTGAGTCAAAGCATTAGCCTAAAGTCAGCTTGAAAAAAAAGAACCAGCCCCGTTTGAAACGGCGGCTGACCGAGATAACGTCATCATTAAAAGTAATGGTATTTGAGAAGCAAACGCCATGCAAAGAAAATAACGCAATATTGCGAAAAAAAAAAACAGAAAACGATATCTATCTTAATCATGATTTGATTTATTCTTCACACGTTAAAGCCCGTATACTGTATTATTTTCAAAGAAGCAAACAAAAATGGTACAATGTGAGAGACTTGGATGAGATCATATGGGATCTAAGTAGGACCGCTAAGTTTAATACCTCGTTGGAAGTAATGCTGGAAGAGGGTTCTGCGACTGCCACTATGTCAGAGTAAATTTTCTCGTTTCCAAGTCCACTTTCACAGGAAAATATCGCACTTCCACGTGAATTCATCTTTCCACTATTTCAGTGATCAATGCATGAGAAATACAGGACCAAAACGCTCGAGATCTGATCCCATTATGCATTTGAATTAAAAATTGAGTACATTTTTGAATGTAGAACATATCCAGTCCTTCAAAAACTTTTATTTGAAGAACACTTTCAAGTATATCATTGTAAACAGACGTCCATTTAATCTCGGTAAAAATGACCAGTGTACTTTGTGCCACTGATTAGCTAACATGAGATTGTTACCAATATTTATGAGAAGAAAGACTGTGGACTTCGATTACGAGAAAGATAAAGTCGAAACATAAGCCGAATAACTATGGGTAACAAAACTGTGCTAGTTTCTCAATGAAAGAAGGTACTTTCAAACATGTCACCTCCTAGTGACTCAAAATTTCGATGAGATGTTGTGGGTCTGAAGCAGATACATAAACACCCATGTCTAAAAATGCAACAGAATTGTTTAAATAGAAAAAATTCCTTAACAGTCAACCCAACGCACGTTGAGAAATCTGGCAACAAATTACTTCTGTAGATTCTAGCACCATCACACAATAGTGGGTTTTAGCAAATGGCTGACTAGGATATTCAAAAGGCAAACTCTTCTGCAAGACACACAGCGCAATGGTTAGCGGTGCCTTATAATACAAAGTGGATCAATCGCCAGTTCGAACCGTGATCGTGGCTCATCAAGTGTTCGGCCCCTTTAGAGGAGGCGAATTTGTACCAGTCGTGTCCCAGAAAATAGCAACAGTGACTTAATAGGCTATCAAAGTCACCGTATTACCAAGATAGGCATTCAGTCATCTTTACTATGTTTTATGAATCGAATCGATGGCGCTTGCTTCACGGATTGCTTAACGGCGATGCGGCATCAAGGCAAAAGAAAGCAAACTTCACATGCTTTGAAACATTCCAATCAGGCATGTAAACTTTCTTTGATAAGCCTACACGAAGTTAATGAATAATCTTAATTTCCCGCTAACGTTTCGACGTCTCTGTCAGAATTAGAGTTGCTGAGCCGAGTAAATGGTCCAATCCCAGTCTTCAAATATTATTACGTTTTGCACTAGATGATAATGATACCGACATCTAGAAGATGGACTGTCCGAAAAAAAACAAGTGCTTACCACCGGACAGTCACCACTATGGATAACAACCGCGCCGTACAAAAGAGTATTGTCGGTTGAGTATGTCCCATTCGAGATGTGATACACTGAGTAGAAGACCCCATTCAACAGGAAGACGAAAGCGCCAAATCAAGATGATGAACGACTGTGGACCATAAACTATAATCGTCAGCACTGACGAAGACGGGGACGTCGCAACGTTAGCCGAAAATAAAGATTTACTTAGCCATCGACCAACAACCCACGGATCTCCCTCACATGAGGGATCTCGAGCCGGTTAGTCGCGAGGCTACATGGCACGTCCTAAGGTGGCGGATAGGGGGTTAATCGCAGACCAAAAGCGACCTTTCCATCCCTGAAAGGCAGGTGGATCCAGGGGATGCACTCCCTGTTTCTGCTACGCCGATTTGGCACATAGCTTCTGTATTTGCTAGCCGTATTCATGCATCCGTGTGTGAGTGCGTTCTCGCTTTATGCGGATTGTATTCGACGAGTCAATTCGGTCAAAAGCCGGCAATCAAGTGACAGGGAAGTGTATGAGAGGCGGTTAGGAGTCGCCTCCAACAAATAAGCTCAATGTCCACTCTGGGAGAGCCTGGCAAGCTACCCGTGAGTATAACCAGACTCCACGTTCAGAGCAGAGCGAGCTATACGTGGGTATCAAAAACGCTAAACACAGTAAAAAAAAACCGGCCTCATTCCTCTGACCTCGAAAGAGCCCCCAATTTCGCAGCATTGGGTAGGACGAGTATGGAGAGGTCTCTAAAATCTCAGGGCCAATGGAAGCCGCCTAGATCAAGAACTATGGTGACGATCTGTACCTATAATGCACGTTCACTTGCATCCGAGTCCTCGATAGAAGACTTGCTCATGCAAGCAAGAATGATAAGGTACGACGTCACCGGCCTGGCCGAGACGAGACGACGCCACCCATTCAACGCTGTCTATGCCATTGGAGAAGAACTGTTCCTCGGAACATGCGACAGTAGAGGAGTAGGCGGTGTCGGCGTTCTCGTCAACACGAGTTTTTCCATGAACAATTCATTCGAACAGCTTACAACCCAAGTCGGACGTTTACGATTCAAAAGATGTGGATCAATACCGGCTTTGACAATCTCCGCTGTTTGCGCGCCAACATCAAACTATGAGGAAGAAGTCGAAGTGTTCTATATGGACTTGGAGAGGTTCTACAGAGAAGACCATACATTCTTCGAGGTCATCATTGGAGATTTAAATGCCAAGAATGGACCAAGAAGAACGTCTGAGGAACGTCACATTGAGACCCACGGATTAGAATGGAACGAACAGGGTGAGCGGCTCTTTGAGTTTATCATGGCGACCAAAACCATCCATGGTAACTGGTAATTCCAGAATACCCATCGTCAACGCTGGACATGGGAGTCTCCCAACTGAGAGTGTACCATAACGAAATAGACCATATCATAGTAAATGGAAGGTTTTGCCTAACCGATGTCGCTGTTGTCCCAAAGTTCTACATGGGATCAGACCACCGCCTTCTTCGTGCAAGATTCCGCCTTTCGCGGAAAGGAAAAAAGCCGCCAAATTCAAAAACCGAATTCCCAGAACCATCACTAACTGGGATTTATTCAACTCATTAGTGGCTGTTGGGAAGATGCCGTTGTCGACAACATCGACGAGGAATACAATCGGTTCATTGAACATCTTCACGCTGGCACTATGAAAGCTGAGAGTTCGAAAGTCACCAAGAGACGTCTGTCTCCAGAAACTCTTGAGCTAATACGCCAGCGTGGAATCGAACGAGCTGCAGGCAACCGCGAACTAACTTTCGAGCTTGCGAAACAATGCAGACAGGCGATAAAAGAAGATCTTAAATAGAGAAGAGCAGCAGTAATGGTCGAAGCTGCAGAGGCTGGGAAAAGCATTCGCCAAGCCCGCCGAAGCTTCGCCAATTACAAGACCAAGATGATTGCACTCCGACGCCCAGACGGAACAATAACAGCGTCCAGAAAGGCAATGGAGAAAATCATCCACGATTACTACTCAGATCTCTTCGACAGCCACGTCCATCTCCCGTCTTATGAAATAAAAGAGGATGGATATGCTGTTCTCCTATCCGAAATCCGACATACCATTTCGTCGGTGAAAAATCGAGCTGCACCAGGTTCGGAGAGGATAAGATCAGAACATTTGAAGAACCTTCCGCAAGTGCTCATAAAAATACTGGTTCGGTTCTTAACACATTACCTGTCCAAATGCAAGGCCCCTACCTAGTGGAGGACCAGCAAGACCGTGTTGTTGTTCAAGAAGGGCGACCTAGACGATATAGGCAAATATCGCCCAATCTGCTTGCTGTCCGTCGTCTGCAAACTTTTCACTCGAGTCATCCTGAACAGGATTGATAGAACACTGGACGAAGGACAGCCATGTGAGCAAGCAGAGTTTCGAAAAGGATTACGATGTACGATGGACCACATTCACCCGTTAACAAGGCTCAATGAAGTATCGCGAGAGTACAAAAGACCGCTCTGTCTCACTTTCATCGACTTAGAGAAGGCCTTTGATTCAACTGAGATAGAAGCAGTCATGGAAGCCCTTGATAGTCAAGGAGTCTCTACTCAGTACATAAAAATTCTTCGCGAGCTGTACAAAGATTTCACAACCAAAATTTCTCCATTCTACAACGACAACGGCAGGTCTAGAGGAATCGGTAATGATAATTGAAATACCACCGAATACTCTTCGTCGTCAATTAGTTCGTAACCACTTGTATGACCGCCTATGTGGAACAACAAATTCCGTAATTTGCCCTTCCAGCAGGGACGGTGATTGCATGAGTTCAGGTACGATATGCCTGATCTCTTGCAAGTATTGCGGAGATGAATATATTGGCGAAACGGGCAGACCCTTGTGTATCCGTATAAAAGAACACCTAGATGGCAAACGAAAAGCAAGACACGAGCACGCCACTAGGCACGCATAGGATACAAAGGCATAACGGAGACGATTTTGATATAAAAGTAGCTATCCTCGCACGGAATACTAAAACACCAACGCGCAAACTCCTCGAGGCTTTTTGGATAAATGCCAAAAATCAGAGAATGAGCAGCAGGGAGGAGTGCCCAGAGGTCACAAGCGACCTGGCCTCCTATGTTTGGATCCATTTCTGATGTGGGGTGGCGCAGTCATCAACCATATGCGACTATAATCAGCTGTTCTAAGCATTCTCATTGGAAGTCATGTAAAAAAGCGGTGTTTTTCGAGAAGCTGTTGATCATGTAATTGCCATGAAGTTTTTCGTCTTACTGTAAGTGTTATGGAAGTGTTTTGACTAATAAATTTTAGATCAGTATACCCTTCCAGGCTCTGAAGAAGGCGATACTGCCGAAACGTCAGCTACTGTTGTTTTGTATTGTATTGTGTGTTTTTCTATTGAAGTAAATGTATGCTGTTGAACGACCTCACGATTGCTGAATAAGAAAACAACGTATTCATACTCCAATGCCGAGGCTTATAGAAAGTCGGTCTTTTGAGCTATTAAGAAAATAAGGATTACTTATCAACATGTAAGCTTATCAAAGAAAGAGTACGTATTGATTAGCCGCATCGAGGTTACAAGAAAGTTGGTTGTGAAATGTTCCAGCCAAGTGTTTCAACTTGGTGCAAGAACAGGTTGTACCAAGAAACACCGAGGAACCAATACAGAGCACTTTTCAAAGGATACATCAGTGATAGGATTTTAAGTAATAGCACAACTCTATGCAGAAGGAAATGTGGAAACGTAGAACTTACAATGATAGCAGCCAAGAACCAGCCAAAATGAGGCTTAATAAGGGACCATACGTCTGAAAGAGCAAGAGAAGATTTGGCGTCAGCCGAATACTCCGTTCTCAAGTGATCAGCTCTTTTACTAAGACAAGTCTCACCCTTGCATTGGATTAACCTGAAGTACTTCTGCAACCATAGTAAGAATTGGTAAAGAGTTTTCCTATAACCTAGCTGCAAACCTTATAAATGGCAGGTACCAAGCGCTGAGGCAAAGACCGGACAACCGGCCAACCTTTACGAACGAAGATAATGGAACAGGTTGCGATTTCCAAAAAGTAATAGATGCTCTTATACTTTTAGACCTTAAACAGAAATTAAAAAGCCGAAGGAAATGGCACGGAAGCACTAACCTCAACGGGTCTAAAGTAAGCAGGTTTCGGTTGAAACTACATTTGGACGAAAGCTGAAGCAGAAGCCTTTGGATACTCATCATGGTTTCTAAACTGGCAGCTTCATTCACAGAATACAAAACGTGAACTCAGAAACTATCAGCAACTTCTGTCATAAAGAAGACATCACTTAAAGGATTAAACGAATTAGATGGTTTGAAAGAGCCACAAAGTAGGGCTTGCAGCACACTAACAGCTAAACCATGAAAATTATGTACTGAACTTAATGTGAGAAAACCACACTATGTATGAATTCATTCGATAAAAGAAACAAGCATACGGGCATGATGAACTTTAAAGAAAATTTAGAAGCTTTTTACATGGCTGTACTAGAGCCCATAAGCTCAAGGAAGGTTTAGAAGCTCCTTACACAAATCCGCTAGAGTCAATAAGCTCAAAGAACGTTTATGAACTTCTTACATAACTGCTCTAGAGTCACTAAGCGTACGGTCGCGTCGCGATCTTTTACAAGCATCTGTCCTACATGTACGACTGATATGAGAAAAGCTGGAATTTTTGTAAAGATCGGACCACTTGGAGAAGGAAAGTTTTACTTTAACACAAATACTTGCTCATAGCTTACCTAGTTAACTATCTGTATGATTAAAGGGAGTGCAGCGCCGTGGTCGGAGGCGCCTTTCAACACATGAGATCGATCCACGCTCCCGTGGTTCACCAAGCCTCCATCCCTCCGGGGTCGGCAAATTAATGTCAGACTTGTCTGGGAGGATAGCGGCACTGGCTCGATACAACGGTGGGCACCTCGAATCATTGTAAAGGCCAATATGCATTCAATCACCTCCAACAATGCTTAATGAAGTGGAGTGAATGGTGTCATGGATTAATCAACGCCAAGAGCTTTATCCTTTATCCTTTTCTGTGTATGATCATTGGAATCATAACGCATTATGCAAATGGATCCGGATTCAGAGGGTTTTATTTTGTTCAGCACTATATTTATAGATACCTCTTGTTCTCAACTTCCAACGGTTTACTGCCTCATCGTGGCTAAGAGGTGTTCCTGGATGTCGGGCTGCGATGTAGAGCGGGTGGATTCATCCTCCTGGCGAGTCTCCCTAGTTGAGAAGGAGTCTGGCGTTTCGATCAGGAAGTCTAGCTAAGAGTTAACCATTAGCACGATCCACTACCTTCCTGGTATCAAACTACTTGCTTGGTAGCAAATGTCTCTCTAATCCACAAGGGCGGCGGCAGCCTGGGCAGGTGACCACCTGGGGCAGACTTCGGTCAAGCTGACCTTGGGACTCCAGGAAACCACAATAGCTAAATCAGCAAAATTTTTAAAAAATTGGAAATTTTGCTGGGATACGCGCAACCAGTGAACACGGGCCATCCAAGTACCCAAGTAAGGAAGCATGCTTTCTGATACCAGTTGTTTTTCAGCTCTCTCCGACAAAGAACTCACCTACGACGTTTAGCTAATCAGGTATTATGTCTGGTTCACTGTGGTAAGTTCCGCCCGTCCAAATTTGTCGATATATCGACTACTCGAAAAAATTCCTTGCTTCTGTCTATCTAGACCAAAAAAATGTGCTATCCAATATATTTCAGCACTGATCTTCTTCGGATAAAGTACAGTCATCTCTACTGTTCTTGTTACAAGTTAAAACTGAGAGCGATTAACGAATAAGCTACATGTACAGGTAAAGAACGTGGTTGCCGGTGATGAGCGCTTTCATACTTAGACTGAGTATTAATCCCTAACAGAAGTGGATAGCACAGTGGTAGTGATGCTGATTCTCACGAGAACTGTCCTGGTTTGATCTTGCTGGATCAGCAAACTCCTTATCCTTCCGGGGTCGGAAAATTGGTATTGGACTTGTCTGAGAAAAAAATCATTCTCGGCAATCTATGTGAGAACGCTTTAGCTCGGCTATTTCAAAACTCTAGAGAGAATCGATTCGACCATCATTAACGACTTTCAAGATGAAAGGAAAATCCTCAAGCAACAGCCGAAAACACAAAAACTTGGTGTTAGCGCATTACCACGTCGGTTTGGTAGAGAATGAGATTGACCCATACCAGTCTCGTACCAATTCTTCAAATCCAGAATGAGAGGAGGTTAAGTAGGCCCATGTCGGAGTCGAACCAGGAGAACGGAGTTATGGGTACGATGGGCTGTCCGTGTAATGAACGTGGTGAGTAACACTCCGCTACCGCACCTTTATTATAGGATATTCTCAGGAGCTAACAAGTTTCTATCTCAGTAACCCTGATCGTATTTGTTACCGTTTGCTCTCCAACCATTGAATCTACCTTCCAAACACGTTTGATTTCTCTTCATTGTCTGTTTTTTTTTTTCCAAATTAGCGCTCGATATGAAGTACAACGACAAAAACTTTGAAACTGAGGATAATACATAGACATAGATGTGTATATAAAATGGTTTTACTAAACACTTCATGAAATTCGCATCCAATTTATTCGCAAAATTCTGCGACCTAAACAAGACACCACGACGCGACCGCTTCGTGCACAAAGCAATTGTGAAAATGCGATGTGGTATTAGAGTGGCCAGACTTGTGTTGCGATAGCTTTTATCGTGTCGTGTTTACTGTGGTGGTTATGGTAGAAATTGTTCTCGTGACTTTTGGGGAAAGAAGTGGTCCGTATGAGTCGTTGTGAATGCGTGATTGTGCGGTTTTTACCTGCGTACTTGGAAACCCGTTTTCACTGGTGGCGCGGACCTCAACATAATCTCCACTTTTCGGAGTTTTGCTAGTTTAGTCACTATGACTCCCTGAAGGCCAGTGGTCAGCCAAACCAAACTCTGTCCCAGGTCGCCACCACCACAAGCAGTCGCCGCCCTT
Source organism: Angiostrongylus cantonensis (assembly GCA_009735665.1). Classification (NCBI taxonomy): domain Eukaryota; kingdom Metazoa; phylum Nematoda; class Chromadorea; order Rhabditida; family Metastrongylidae; genus Angiostrongylus; species Angiostrongylus cantonensis. The sequence goes on from MQTX01000204.1 coordinate 971,172, forward strand.
GTGAATCTGAGGAGACTTGCCACCAATGCGGCTAGGTTGGTACCGGGACGGTGGTGGTTCTTGTTATTGGTTTACTCGTAGCTGGGTTTCCTGATGGACACGCAGGACTCCTCAGCTTGGGAGACCCTACCAGAGGGATGAATCATCTCGCTGTACATTGGAGCCCGACACCCAGGAACATCTCCCATCCACGATGAGACGGTAAATGTTTAGGAGGTATGCTATTTTTAAGGTACGGGAAGAGGATTTCTGAAGAAATTGTGTACTGGTGTTAAGAAATGAAATCCTATGCGATGGATTCTCTTATCAGTTCTCCACTAAAGCGAACACCAAAGCCGAGCATAGGGCATTCAGTAGTGTAATAAAGGGAAACGTTTAAAACTACAATTATATGGAGTAAATGAAGTTTGATCGATTCTCACGAAGGTTTTTTGTTACGTTAGATTGAGTTTCTTGCTGTCTGCCCTTTTTTCCTATATGCAGTGGCTCTCCAACTGCATCTGAAACCTATTCCTTTTCAGTCTCGACAATCTTTAGATCATTTCGTTCATTTTTGTTTCTGAAGTTGTCTGATTTCAGTGTTTTTCAGTGTGTTTTATCGTGCATTTTTCTACATCTGTTACTTCTCGTTGTTTCAAGCGCTTGTCCCTACGAACTGCCCTCGCTGAACTGATGCGAGGTTGGTATAAGTTGTTGTTGATCGATGGCTGACGTTTCGGCGATTTTGCCCTCTTCGAAGCCATGCTGTTACGGGTTGTAATACTTGCTTCTTTAGTTTGAGAAACACTCCTGTGGCAAATGCAATGTGTATCTGTTGCTGTAATTAGTTTATTTTTACCACTGAAAATATTGAAGCAACCGAATGAAAATCGTTTTGGTGGGCCCGGATTCTTTCAATTGAGTCACAAGACTAAAAGCATGCTTTGGCAAAAGAACATGGCCATGCGTTTTTGCACCTCCAAACATTCTACTATCCAGGTGTTTCACTGATCTATAGTTACTAAATTGCACTTTTATTTACGCCTGCACTGGAAATGTCTGTGTTAGTGGAGCTTTTTCGAGTGTATGTACGTGTTCTACTTTGCTGTACTTCTTAATCTCTCCCATCAGTTTCTCAGCATGACACAACAGCTAGCTCATCGTCGTGAGCCAGGCGATGTCGGAAAATTCGTCGTTGATCTAGTTGTTGGAGGTGTGTCTGCTGCCTTATCGAAAACGGTCGTCGCACCTGTCGAAAGAGTGAAACTACTGTTACAGGTTTGTCCACCACGTATAGTTGCATCGTTACAAATGTTTTCCATGTAATTCTTCTTTGAAGCTAGAAACTCAAACTAAAGTGAGGTGGAAGTAGGATGGTTTTGTGAAAAACTCGCTTTTCTATCAGAATGTTCAGGTTCTGTTGCAAGAGAGAAGACTCGTCTATTTGTAACACGAATATAATAACATGAGCCTATGGCTCCTTATGTATAGGTTTGTTGGGACATCAATTTCGTCTACACAGGAACTTGATAAGAAGCTTGCTCATCTTTACCACCGAGTTCAGGAATGATTGCTGTACATAGCTTAGTTCAAATAGGAAACTGACTAATGAAAATAGAGTATGAAAAATATGGAAATATTTTAGAAATAAATATGCCACGATGTGTCAGGGTGTGGCTTCGGAAGACCTCTTCCAAATTGTACGAAAGGGCATCTAATTTCGTTTCTTTTGTGCTGTTTAGGGTAAGGCAGTATAACGAAACGAAATTTCACGGCATAGGAAACTTCCACAGTGCTTTCGTGTCGTAAGTGCCTCAAACCAATAAGTTGGCAAGAAGTTAATGTACGATGCTTCGAAATAGATTCCTTGTTTCAAGCGGATGATGGAACTGCCATGATCATTTACCCTACAGAATATTCTAGGAAAGTTCCTTGTTCGCAGAAGTATAATAAGAGGAGTTTAACAAGAACAAATGTGGTCAAATATGCTTTACAAGTTGTCAATTACTATGAATGTCTAGACGGTAAGGGCGTGCGCGCTGCATCTGTAAGCATCGAATACGTTATTGGTGAAAGTGTTGTGCTCTCATCTGTTGTGGTACTCATATTCTCACATTTCGCAGCCGTTAAGTGGCCATGTAAACTCATAAACTTAGGGAGGTAGAAGCCGAGACTCATCAGGAGCTCTGACATCAGCTAAAAACGCAGTCAGACGCGACTAGTGTCGAACTGAAAGCACTTACCTTTCACCACTCCATCACCCACCGAAATAAATTCGGAAAAAGAAGTAATGAGAGTGCTGTATCGATTATTTACAAACCAATTCTTATAAATATCCGCAGAGTCGGAGATTAGTGTGTTGTCTGGCAGCGATAGGACGGATCTTCTTCAGTAGCTTGTTGCAAAAATAGAAACGATTTTCGCAACACTTATTTTGTTTTCAGAATTCATTTCAGCAAATTTTCACTTCAATGTACGTTGTCATTGGTATCTTGATTAACAGCTTCACCGCAAAGTTCATATAGAGATTGAAAACCTTTTTGCCAGAACTGCGGTAGCCGTATGCTGAAGAACAGTGCCAATTTGTCGTTGCTGAATTTAGTGCCTTCAGCTGCTCACGAATTGGGCGTTGTGGTGAAGTAGAAGTAAGTTCTTAGTATGTTCCACAACGATTCCGGATATGGTGCTCCTAGGAGTCGTTTGAAATAGGAAGGAATATTTTTCTACGTGCTCCTTGGCTTTTCCAACCTACGTAAATTGCCATCTCTAGACCGAACATTTAAAAATAGAAAGTTTTGCTAACGAACTGATACATACATGTACAGAATATTGATATTGTGAGAATATTTTTTATAGCTGGGTTGATAAGATCCGCAGATAAGGGTGTTGCTAAATCAATTACTGCTTCGCACATACATGGCCTTACACATGCCCGTTAATCCGAGCATTGGGATGGTATTGGCACATTGAGCCTTTGCGTTCATTTAACTGTTTGATTTTCTAGTTTATCGTGAAGCGTTGAGCTCTTTTGCAATGCTTTTTAAATTCAGTTGTTAGCTTATCCGGCACAGATGCTGTGCATGGAGTGCTCCATGAAATATTTTCTTCAGTTAATGATTTACTAAAAGCTCTTTGACGTTGTGGCTTGTTCTGGCATAGACACTGTCTGTGACAGGGCAGGTCCTTATTTCGACACGTGCACGTAGTGGCGTACCATTAGTGTGTCTCCACTCAGTGTGTCACCGGGAACGTTATAAGTTCTCAACTTCGTTGTGTTCTATTAAGCGTGAAAGTAGATGATATACAAAGAACTCTGAGGTGTACTCAACATGCTTCGTTAAATCACTGCTCAAAGCATAGGTACACAATGGTTTCACACCAGATCTGGCTCCAAAACCTCTTAAAAGGTACTAGGAAGAACATCGACTATACCCCTAACACGAGAAGGTACAAAAATCGAGAAATTTCTGGGGTGCATTTGACCGCACTCATTGGGTTCGATACATTCCCAAAGTCAGCCTCGAACGTGACAGAAAATTAGACGTTGTCGCCTTTATGTATGTAACCATGCACATATATAATATATAATATAAAAAATTTGCCGAACCAGAAGGGTGCTTTGGAAACGATTCCATGTGTGTGTTGCAGGGCGTCTCCCACCACTGCGCCGCACGCGCCCCTAGTTTTTGTGAATATAGAGTA
>MQTX01000204.1:974881-987820 GCA_009735665.1 Angiostrongylus cantonensis
CGTGCAGTACACATGGGTTCAACCACTCCCCACAGGGTCGCAGAGCTTTCTACCCCGCCGGGGCAAATTGGTACCAGACTTGTTAGGCAAGATAGCAACACTGACTTGATGCATCGGTAGGCCACCATAAAGTAATGTGTAGACCAATTGTGCGTCCAGTCACCTGTAACGATGGTTGATGAACTCGAATGCACGACCCGTCCTCCCAGGATTGATCATCGAGGCCGAGAGTTTTGTCCTTTATTCTTTATATACCGAAACAACAAACTGATTCGTTGCGCTAGAAATAAGGTTATCCCCTAAATCAAGTTGTGTATTTTAATAAGTATGTCGTGGATACCTTCTGTACTTGTTTAGTCCTGTATCTGTCGCTTTAGGAAGTGTCAAATACCCAAACGACTAATAAAGCTCGAAATCTTTCATATTTTATAGGAAACAGTCTCGTAGAAAAGCGTATGTACTTTAACCTTTCATGTGTTGACGGCGAAAATTTAGAAGCTTTTCAAGACCAAATCCGTTTTATCTTTTGGTCATTTTAGGCATAGCGACGAATAAAATATCTCCTGGATGAGAAGGATGTTAACGTTTCTACATAAAGGCTTTATTGTTTGCGTTTCAACATAGGTAGTTTCATACAAAGTTTGATGCTTATATGTGCGTAAAATTAAGGTGTGGAACTAGCACAATGTTGGGATGAATGATAAGAGGAATCAAATCTTTCATGAGTATGCTGCTTATTTTGGTGAATTGACTCATAGTCGTTCTGATAGATTTAGATTATAGAAGAGATCTTAAAACATGCAATTTTTCAATTATAGGTTCAGTATTCACACAAGAGTATTGGTGTCCAGCATCGTTATAAAGGAATCGTGGACGCTTTCATTCGTGTTCCTAATGAGCAGGGTTTCCTCTCATTTTGGAGAGGAAATTTCACAAATGTGATGCGTTATTTCCCCACGCAGGTATTTAGTCACTACTTTTGCCTAAAGTTATAGGATTTGTATTACTTTGGCTGAGGATTTACTACTATTTGATCTTTTAAACAATTAGGGTTGATTAGTCTTTCCTGTTTTTTCTTTTTTTTCTATTTATATCCCTTTAAGGCATTAAATTTCGCTTTCAATGATCTCTACAAATCAGTTCTTCTCAAGGATGTCAGTTATAGTCAGGTGTCTTACTGTTGTAATGTTTTTATGTGAGATTTTTCATGGTAAGAGCAATGTCATGCATAGTATAACTGATCGTCTATTTTTGATTTAGAATTTTTGGAAATATACTTTTTCTTCGCTAGCATCCGGTGGTTGCGCAGGCTCCACAACTCTCTGTTTCGTGTATCCACTTGATTTTATACGGACTAGGCTATCCGTCGACGTCGGTACCCACAAAGCCAATAGAGATTACTTGGTGACTTTTTCTTCCATTTTGTTTTTTTTTTTCGGATGTTTCACGTTTTATGGAGTACAACATCAACTGCGTTGTAGGGCTTTGTGGATTGCCTTAAGCAAACCCTTCAGTCTGATGGCGTAAAAGGATTGTATAGAGGTTTTTTCATTTCTATCCAAGTGAGTTATTTGCTTTATTTTCTTTGGTTATCCTCTTCTCCATTTATGTTATTTTGTTGTGACGTCTAATTTTGTCACAACGTTGTAGTCACCTTATAACGGTCCACAACACATCCGTATTATATATAGCTTGGGCCAACTATCTTCGTATTGTTTTACTTTTATTTTCTGCCTTTTATAATTCTTATTACAGGGTATTAAGCGAAATACAACCACAATGTTGCTGAGATATTTGCAAAACTCCGGACCGCAGGTGTCTGCGGTAGGGAACGAACACGCTATTGTTGTCCTTTCCGGGGAGTAACGCACTCACACCACACCATGCGCGTTCTTCGTTTTGCCTGCCTCTCAGCTAGTTCTATCGATCTCAACCGTCAGCAACCACCCCCATCAACGGGATTGATCTGGGGAGCCCACATCGGCATTGAATCCAGTTGAGCTGAGGCTGTAGTTGAATTGACAATGTTTAACTTTTTATTTCCTGCCTTCTATAATTTTTATGGTAAAGTATTGAGCGAAGTACACTGATCGGTAGAACTAGCTGAGAGACAGGCGAAACGAAGGACCCGCATGGTCTGGTGGTGAACGCGTTACTCCCTGGAAAGGACAAAACGCGTTCGTTCCCCACCGCAGACACCTGCGGTTCCGAGTTTTGCAAATATCTCAGCAACATTGTAGTTGTCTTCGTATTTTCCAGTGACGTACGACTTCTGGTTTAGTGTGCTTATTTTGAACCGTCTGTACGCCTTCTCCGTGTAATCGAGACTAAATATTAAGGAATTTCAGAGTTTTGTTATGTATATTGACAAACTCATTCCAGTCTCGGAACGGACGAGACATACTATACACTATATACTATATGTATACTAAAGAATGGTTTTCAAATTTTCCAATTTGCATTGTTCGTTAGTATTTACTTCAGTTTCCTACACATGGTAAGTTGATAATTGTCCATGTACGTTGGGACCAAATAGTATATTCACTAAATTCCGAAGTCGTCTTTAACTGTTAACGTCATATCTAGTTAATATATGCCGTACTACACTTTTCTCTTCTTAGAGTTGCGAGAGTTCATTTAAAATTTTGTTTGATAAATGGCCTTGCGTAAATTTCCAAGTCTCATAATTTGATCTTTACCTAGAACATCTACTACAACATTTGTATTCAATAAGTTAATAATCGTTTGAATACAGAAATTTAACAAATAATGTCTTTGTAGCAAAATAAACGGTGGGAAGCGTTTGCATTGATGTCACTGCATATGTTCGACCCTGTCGGCTGATAGTTGTTAAAATTGCAGACCTATTTCATATATCGTGCGGTGTATTTTGGCATGTATGATACCATACGACAATCTATAGAGAAAGATAAGAAAAATTTGCATTTCGTCAGCTCTTTTGTCATCGCTCAAGTAGGTTTAGTGTTTGTTTGCTAAACATTGAATTTGATGTTATCAAGGCATGAAAACTGCATTCTTTCAGGTTGTGTCAATCTTCTCTGCTTATTTGACGTATCCATGGGATACAGTTAGGCGGAGAATGATGATAAAAGGTACTTTAAGCACTGGAAAAGCATTTGCCGCTGCAAAACGGATTCTTGCTGAGGAAGGTATACCTGGATTGTTTAAAGGAGGATTGGCTAACATTCTCAGGTTGGCAGTTAAACATCTAAAAACGTCATTTTACAAAATTCAAAGACATCTACTTGTATTCTACGAATACGAGCATTTTAAGTAATTCTAAATTAATTTTGTTTATCAGGAGTAGTGGAGGAGCACTTGTCATGGCAACGTACGAGGAAATTCAGAAGCATTTATGATTTATCATTTCTTAAATGGACCATCTGTACTTTCGGGCATTTGGAACCACGAATGTTAGTAATTATTCATCTGTGCTGATATAACCGTTCCTAAACCAAACGAGGTTTTTATAACACTTTTTAAATGTACTTCCAAAGACAACAGGTGAGTGTATTTTTCACTATTGGATGTCTTGTGGTGTCATTTTCTTTTGCCTCGTAACCGAATTCCTTTTGGAAGTAGTTTGGTCTGCAGCGTGCGATTATTACTGACATGCCCAACATCATATCTCTTGAGGAATTGGCTTTAAAGGAATTGTGCGCATTGACAGCAATGTGTCATCAAATTTGTCTAAGCTCGAGTGGGAGAATTATCTTAATGTATGCTAGGTAGAATATTTACATTACGTTATGTTCTCCATTCTTCGAACAATTCAGTTGTCGCAAAATGATAATCATTCAACTATAAAATCAAAAAAGAGTGCTCGCCCTGCGCGAAGGAGGAGATTTTAAACTAACTTACTGGTCACTGCTAAGACTTCTCAGTGTAAAACTTGCTTGTAATTGTCAAGCATATATGGGCTGATGTGATTCGTATTTATATAAAATGTAATCTAAAATTACAGCACTTCTCAATTTTAACCTATTCCGCTCCGTACGAACACTGTCGTGTCAATAACGATTTGCAGCTAACGACCATGTGGACACTGTAGTGTACATATTCAGTTAAATGGACTCCAGTGCTTTTCTTATCCCCCCATATATGTTAATTCGATTGGTAATCTAGAGAAGGTCAAAATGGGTGGGGTGAGACCCAGAAAAACCATTATTCACATTTGCTGATTTACAAAAAACTATTTTTGGGGAAGTTCATTGGCCGATGGTTTGACTTGACTAACAATTTATCTTTGCCTCATTTTAATCGCTATCCTTATTGTGCCGAAGGTTTGGGTACCCAAATATTGGAATAGACTCAGCGTAAACTGCAGAATATTTTCAGATGCCGACAGCATTGCCCTTGGAATATGAACCATAGTGACAGATGATAGATATTTGCACACGTATCATTCAGCTTTATTGAACGATAGAAGTTTTTTTCTACAATCCAATTATGCTTAGAACCTCTTGAGCCCTGTGGTTATTGTGAAAAGATTTTTTATCGTCAAGGAAAAACCAGAATGTCCACAACCGACGAAGGATTGCTTATACTCTATTGGGAAAAGCCTACGAAAAACGGCGTTGGGGCGGAATGGGTTAACAAGTGAAGATCTCTGAGGTCGTAGTGAACTTTATCAGTTGAAGTAAAACTTATTAGAATCTATTGATCTCTGCTAGTAAACTTCTTGTTTTCTTGTTTCACCCCGATGAATTAGGAATGATGTATCGAATAGTGAAACTACTTAGCAAGTGAGATTTCTTCCAGCGGGGCACGATGATGTATGGAAGTGTCGGTGGTATTTGTCATTATCGCGATTGCGTTAGAAACATTAGGACCAAACTTTTGTTTTTGGTTTTTTGGTTTTTTTTTTGTAAGAATCTGAATTGTAGTGAAACTCTGGATTTGAAAGTTTACTATGCAAGAAGAAATATTTGTGATAGGATATAGTGATTGGAAGGATTGAATAAAGCCTCTGCTATAAGCTGTGGATCTCTCAACGACTCTAGTGGTAATAAGAGTTTTGTGAAAACGTCATTTATGAAAAATTTATCATCAGTTATCGAAATAATCAATATTCATCTGTTTGTGTGAAGATCGTTACATGATACTGTGGTTCTCATTTGCCACTTTGCTTAAAATTGTTTGCTTTATGTGTACCGTAATGTGTCCAGCTTTATTGTTATGAACGTAATGAATCGTTTTTCTAGTGAAATTTTAGTTTCGCTTTCTGAAGTTCGATTTTATTTGTTAAGTCGTAATCGTATTGTATTATGTAGTGCCTGTTCTTACGGGTTTTTATGACAATATCTCACTCTAGTCTTAGTTTTTTCTCCACACAGTGCTATTCATATAAAGTCGCAGGTCTCTTTTTTCTTCCATTTGTTTCCTCATCGTTTTTATCCCTCAAGTGGAGTTATGCAAAACAATGTCTGTTTTCTACTTCTTTACAATGTTGCTACTAACATCTCTCTCTCTCTCTCTCTCTCTCTCTTTCTCTCTCTCGATACTTGTTGTAACATCGTAAGGCAAATCGAATTGGACACGGTGATCTGATGTGTATGTTGTTTTCTTCGTATAGCTAGAACAGTTACTAGTCAATAAAGTTGGGTATGACTTCTTGATATGTGTAGTTTTGTGCTATCTGACATAGACGTTTTTCGATCTGTACTTGGTTCAAACAGTAAGACATTGTAAGAAAAATTTTTTTTCTTTTTTTTTCGAAGCAGTAAGAAATTGATTGATTGTATAGGTAATATGTCTTCAGGATTCGCTTATCTACACAGGTGTGATGGTATTCTAAGGGCTATATTTAAACGTTCATCAATTAGTTATGGTAATTGGTATAAGGATTTGCTTCCAAACACTTTAATATAGTTGTTGCTTCTTTTTGTTTCAGAGTGTGAAACAAGCAGATGTTATCTTCTCACAAATAGTTTTGCTAGCCAGCTGCGCTCAGTCCTCTTGGCATCCATTTATCGCTTCGCCATGGCAGGCTAGATATTCCAGATTTTCTCAAGTGAGTTTTCAGAGATTTGAAGACAAGAGATGGATTGTTCTGTACTATGGTCTAAGTGATTAACCACAACGTACGATGTTATTATAGGCGGTATATTTCTTTTTGATAGCTTATTTTGCCACACAGCTTTTACATTCTTGTCGGACTCTGCAATCATTCGACTCCTCATCGATCAATATATCGCCAGTGGGACTATCAATTCTACTTTCCCCTGCTAGTAATTTGTTGAGAAACGTTTTTTTTTCGGACGTGTTTATTTGCCAAGCCTATTGTACTGTACATATCAAATATGACCTTTAAGAATAGTTCACTGGATGTAAGATGCGAACCTTCAATAAGTCACGTGTAGATGCAGATGTAGTCAATCTTACTGGGATCTCAGTTATGCACATAAAAGGCTGAGCATGCACAAAGTGGGGTTCATTGAAGTAATTTCTCATATTGCTTCTTTGATTACAGTCTCAAAGTCTCTCGAAAACAGTTTCGTTCTCTTAATCTTTAACTGATGTTTCAAACATCATGCTCAAAAACGTTTATGCGACAGCTTACAATCTTACAATTCTAGCAATTTACTAAATTATCCCATTACGGTTCGAGATATTCAAGAATCTTTGAGGTGAGTGAATGCATACTTCATCTATACATAGCGAAACCTGCCAATCTTTTCCTTAGATTGCCGTAGTACGAGCTCGCTGCTTCCGTTAAAGAGAGCACTGAGTTCTATCAAAGCAAAGACTATCTGTGTAATGGGATCCAGAGCAATAGTTAGATTCCGAAAATATGTGTCACATAAAAGGCAAAATGTGTATTCGAAACATCAAGATTGTATTCTTTCTTTGATAAGCTTACACGAGGTTGATAAACAGTTTTATTCGGCTAACGTTTCAATGTCTTCGTAGAGCCGACGATCCGAGTCGATAGTCCTGGGTTCTTCTTCGACTCGATGTGGCGTCTTCGCCTTCTTATCGAGTTGTGTCTTCCTCAGCGGAGGTTCTCTCGAATGAGGCATACTCAATCGGTGGTGCCCTTTTATGTTGGATGCTGATGGTTGGTAGCTGTAATTGTCAGGTGATAATAAATTGTTTCTCCCGGACAATCAATGCTGCAGAAGTCGGTATCATTATCAGCTAGAGTCATTATCAGAAAGAAAGAATACATGTTGATTAGTAATACCGAGATTAAAGGAAAGTCGGCTTCGAAATATTGTTATTGATCTTTGCTAGTTGGGGGGGGGGTTGTATACAGTCACATATGGCCATAAATTATTGCCCTCATCACTTTTAAACAAATGTATTTCAGCTCATGGTGGACTTTTTTAATCGAAATAGAGGCCTTTAGAATAAACAGATCTCTGCCAACAGTATGCTAGTCCTTCGGTTTTGAAACAACAAAACTCTGATTTTCAGGAGCAAAGGAATCTTTTTTTTTCTCTTTTCATGTTGAAGTTCGTACTTTGAACACGGCTAAGCAGCGGCTAAACAATCGGAGTTTCGTTGTAGAAGGCCGAAGGGTGTCCTGAAATGTCGTGATATTTGCGGCTGTCGCGCTAGCTTTGGGAAAGATCTTAAAATTTAGATATGTTTAAAGTCGAAGCGACATTTACGAAAGGAAAATATTTGTGAATCTAGAGTATTATATCGAAGTATTATTTGAATCCAAATTCCCACTCACTCACTCTAGTTGTCTAAAAAAAATATTAGCAGACGTGAGGAAACCAGAATCAGACTTAATGAGTTGACTTACTAAACATCATTGGCGCTGATGAATGAAGCTGTACGTGAAGAATATGAGACGAAACCTAAAACTAGAAATTGTTGTTCCTCAACAAGAAGTGTGTCCGTTTTCAAAACCGTAATGCGGCTTAAATTTTGTAAATCATGTGCATACGCAGTTGACTTTTCCTACTGTTCTAGCTTTTGAAGTGATAGAGAACCATCATAGCCGACAATTTTAAAGGAAGGGGATGACTGAGAAGTGTGTCTGTGCATAATTGGTAAGGTTTGGTCTACTGACCACACTCTGTATGCCTCAATAGACAATGCTCGAAGTCCTGCTTACTCTGAAGGGCTTGATAGTTTAAGAATCTACTGTACATGACTGATTTACGAGCATAGTTATGCTAAAAATATAACTACAAGGAAAAGGACAAGAAGAAAAACGTTCTGAAAAAATATACCAACCACGTAACGCTTATTCTCTGTATCAAAGATTTTTCAGAATGTGTTTATCACATAGAAACGCCATCGTGAATACATGTATTACAGGAAATTTCTTTACTAATTGGTTATGGAAATACATGACTGTTGCGGAAAAGCTGCAGCATGAGTATTACTGTCAAATAAAATCACACATACTGCGATTATCTCATCATGGAGCTGATTTTTGTAAAGCTAGTGATTAAAAGGAAAGCATGGCGTCTATAATTTACAACGAATAGTCTGTAGTAACCTTATTGAACGTCTTCGCTAGACTTAGTGAGCTTGTGGTGTATATTCATCCAAAATCGACTTTAGATATCAGATTTTCCCTCACTTACATCTTTAAGTTTGGTTAGATTCTGTTAAAGTACATTGCTTCAAACAAGCATGTTCGGTCTTATAGTGTAACTTCATCAACTATGGTAAAAACTAGTCCATTTAGTCAATTTTCGAGCTCTCCAGCACTGCAGGACTCCTCTTATCCTACAAAGAAAGAATTCTTCTTCCTTTAGAGCCTATTAAATCTGCCGCAATGAGCGCGTGAAGAGCAGTGGTTAGAGGAGTCTTGCAATGGATGTGTGTACTTTGGTTCTATTCAGCATCCCAGGCCCACCAAGTCTTCTATCTCTCTCTGAGTTCCGCGAATTGGTACTAGATTTGAATGGGAGGATAGCAGCATTGCCCTGGTACATCGGCATCCCTCAGGGATTAAGCAACGTCGAAGGTTTTATCCTTTTATCTTTTCTTATTATTTCTTTGGTTTTCTTCCTCGTGGCCCGCGCGTAATGACGATGTCCTTGAATGCACCTTGTTCTCCGGTTGACTGCTTCCGTTAAGACTTTTATAGATATGGTTTTTTCGTGTTTTCTATAGATGCAAATTTAATTAAGAGGCATATGTAGCGAAGCGGTTAGAGGCGCGTCGATCCCGTGACCCATGTTCACCAACCCTTCCATTCCTATGGGTTGGAGAAATCGGTACCAGACTTATCTGGGAGGATAGAAACACTGGCTCGATACATTAGCAGGTAAAACCGAATCATTCGATGGGCCACATATGCATTCACTTCATCTAACGATGCTTAATGAATCGAATGCATGATAAATTTTCTAGGGTTTGATCAACGCCGAGAGCTTTATCCTGTTTTTTATCTTCTATAGGTATAGGTTTTTAAGAAATTTACATCAGTTTTTCCGGTCTCATTTAAATTTAAAATAAAGAGAGCATTTTAGAGGAGATTTTTAATAACAACAGGGCAACTGTAAGATGTAATTCCCACCACCATTATTAACAGTGAATTGCTTGTCCAACCGGTTTATAACAACACATGGGTCGAAACTTGCTATGAATTCGTAAGGACTGTGAACTGCATAAATGAAGAGTAGAAACCGCCCATAGGGCGGATAGCGCAGCGTTAGTGATGCTGATCGTCACGAGCACTGTCCTGGTTTAATCCTTATTCAAGATCACCAAACTTCTCATCTTTCCGAGGTCGGAAGATTGGTGCTGGACTTCTCGGAGAAAAGTCGCTCTCTGCAATCCAATTGGGAACGGTCTAGCCCGGCTATCTTAGGACTCTAGGGAAAGTCGAGTCGACCAGCATTCAGCGGTATTTATGATAAAAGGAAAATCCTTATCAGCAGACAAAGCCACCTGTAAAAAATTGGAAGACCTTCGTGAGTTATGGATCCGAAGAAACGAGTCGAATGCGAGAAGTGCCGTGATCCGCAAAGTAGTTTAAAAGACGGGTGATGTAAAAACAAATGGAAAAAAATAAGCTAGCAATCCTTTGGAAAATAAATGTGCTTGTAGTAGTGAGCAGTGTCATTAAATGACTGGGTGAAAATTTGAGGCAGGAGAAATCCCGACTACAGCATGCTCAGTTCGCTAAAAAAATGGACGTTAACCTTGTTTGTTTTCCTAATACATTACATTTCCTTTATGTTTTTCTATCAATTTCTCAACTTTGTTTCAGGCAGATCAATTAGAAGCATTGAGGAATACAAAGGAAATGTTCTACTTTGCTTATGATAGTTACATGAATTTCGCTTATCCTGCAGATGAACTAGATCCCATCCATTGCAGAGGTAGAGGACATGACCATGATGATCCGTGAGTGTTGAAGATTTTCAAGGAAGTAGTTGTGTTTTATGTGAAATAAATGATTTCTTAGTGGGAATATCAACATCAATGATGTGTTGGGTGACTACTCGTTGACGTTAATCGACTCATTGGATACTCTTGTTGTATTAGGTTGTTTTTCTTGTCTATTGAATATTGTTCAGGAATTATCTCTTTCATTCATATATTCTTAAAACTTTTTAAATAATGCTCCAGGTGATCATGCTGAGTTCAAGAGAGCTGTTTCATTGGTAATCAATTCTGTCAGTTTTGAGAGGAACACTACAGTACAGGTGTTTGAGGCTACAATAAGGTAACCGATTTGTTATCCTTTTCCTAAGCCAGTAAGAAAATATCTGTTCAGAGTCATCGGGTCACTTCTATCTGCCCATCTGATAGCATCTGATACATCCCTCTTATTTGGCAACTTTTCTATTCCCGATTATGACGGAGAACTGCTAACATTGGCACATGATCTGGTTGCGCGTCTTCTTCCAGCTTTTGAAGGCACAAAGACAGGTAATATTTTTGATAGATCAAGGGTCATCATGAGATTTCTATAGCGCTTTTTAGGTATCCCATATCCTCGGGTCAATTTAGTAAATGGTATACTGGAGGGAACTGTGGAAGAGACGTGTACATCAGGAGCAGGGTCTTTATTATTAGAGTTTGGGATTTTATCCCGTCTGCTGGATGATCAGGTACAATGTATTCCTTTTCCATTTTTTAACATATGAAACGTCTTCTCCAGTCGTACGCTTTCAGACTTTCGAACGCACTGCCAGACGCATAAATGAAAAACTGTGGCAATTACGTGATCCGAACACTGGGTTGCCAGGTGCTGTTGTCTAAATCGTGTCTGTTAAGTTTTCACATGCAAATTCGTTTCCTCATCTTTTGGATTTACTTGTTTTTATTGTAGGGAATCTCATTAACATTCAAACTGGCGAGTGGGTTGGATATCTCAGTGGAGTTGGTGCAGGCCTAGACTCATTCTACGAGTATTTTTTGAAAGGCATTTGCTACTTTTCTCAATATATGTTTTTATGTTTGTTATGTTTATTTAATTTTCAGCATACATTTTGTTTGGTGAACCTCGAGATTTACAACTGTTTAATGAAGCATACGGTGCCATTCTCGCAAATATGCGTCGAGGAAGGTAAGCTATAATTTCTATTTTGCTGCTGTATAATTAGATCCTGCAATGTTTAAATATCAGCAATCCTAATTTTCGTTTTCTAGAACCTCATGTAACTCCAATGATGGCGAGCCACCACTTTTTGTAAATGTTGATTCACGGGATGGTAGCATTGCTAATACATGGATTGATTCATTGCAAGTAAGTTCACGTTTTGCATTAATCGTCTTCTCCACATCGCTTGCCTCTATCTCGACGTTAACGAAAAAAATTATCAAGGCAAGCTTTGCTGGTCTATTAGTACTAGCTGGTCAACTTGAAGAGGCGATCTGTCAGCATGCATTTTACTACGCTGTATGGAGTAAGTACGGTGTTCTACCTGAAAGATTCAACTGGCACCTTAAGTGAGTTTTATGGGTGCTTCGATGACAAATTGTCTTTTTATTGAGTTCAACTGCACAGTTTTTTCGGGCAATTTTTTAGAAGTCCAGATGTGAATTTTTATCCACTGCGCCCTGAGTTTGTTGAGTCAACGTACTACTTATACCGCGCTACCAAAAACCCATTTTACTTGAACGTCGGACGAGAAATACTTGATTCTCTTAATAGCAAGACCAGGGTATGCATTAACTTCATAAGAAATGTTTCAATTATAAGTAATAGAGTTATTTCAGGTAAAATGTGGTTTTGCCACTGTTCACAACGTTGTCGATGGTACCTTGGAAGATCGTATGGAGTCTTTCTTTTTAGCGGAAACAATGAAGTACTTGTATCTGGTTCGTCTGCCTTAGAGTTAGATCCCGTATGACAACGATTGCATCTTTTAATGGCTTATTCGAAACTATTCTATACAAAATGGCATTTCTAGTTGTTCGATGAAGATAATCCTGTTAATATACATCAGGAACGACTCCTTTTCACTACCGAAGGCCATATTATACCTGTTCTGCAAAAGTTTAGGTTACTAATGTTTTTTCTTGTCTCTTATATTATTTATGAAAAGAATTATTAGGGAACATTCATACGTGGAACCCATTGATTATAGCAGAAAGAGTACCCAAAAAGTGCTATCATTGTCGCAGTTTGTCCTCGAAACACTCGGTAAGTTCTGTTGTTTTCGTGTACTTTTCCAGTTTTTATAGTATTTAACCTGGTCAAGTTTTTTTTGTACTCTGACTATTATAATCTACAAACCCATTTTTGAGATAAAGGTATAACAGTGACACTCTAGTAGATGCACACATTTGTGTCTAGTCTTATGGGCGGGTTGTGCTTTCTTTTTCTTCTGACCTAACTACATATCCTCTCTGTGTGCCTTTTCGAGTCGGGATTGTTCACTTGTTACCGAGA
Organism: Angiostrongylus cantonensis; assembly: GCA_009735665.1. Classification (NCBI taxonomy): domain Eukaryota; kingdom Metazoa; phylum Nematoda; class Chromadorea; order Rhabditida; family Metastrongylidae; genus Angiostrongylus; species Angiostrongylus cantonensis. The sequence continues at coordinate 987,723 of MQTX01000204.1, forward strand.
AGTATGCCAGTGCTGTGATGTATGCGATACTTTCATTTCTTCTCAGGTTTATTATTTTTCCTCGGTAGTTTATTGTTGATGAGATAAAATTTGTTGCT
>MQTX01000204.1:988456-1033643 GCA_009735665.1 Angiostrongylus cantonensis
GCTTTCTTTTTCTTCTGACCTAACTACATATCCTCTCTGTGTGCCTTTTCGAGTCGGGATTTGTTCACTTTTACCGAGAAGTATGCCAGTGCTGTGATGTATGCGATACTTTCATTTCTTCTCAGGTTTATTATTTTTCCTCGGTAGTTTATTGTTGATGAGATAAAATTTGTTGCTATTATAAAGAGAAAGATGCTAGTGGAATAAAATTTTATATATGTTTGTGGAAAAAAAACATGAATTGGAATTTCTTATGATACTGTTTTGTCTCCTTTCTACAAAACATGCAGTATACGCGAAATATTTCACTTGTTCGTTTTTTATTTACTACGATGGATCTACGTAGGCAACAGGAGCAGCCCTGGAAACTTGATGAAGCCCATGCGCAATTACGGAGTATTCGCTATTCATACTGGTCTGCTTGGGTGGTGTATGGAACTTGAACGTACTTGAACTTGATACTTGAATGGCTCGTGCCCACTATTTGTTCCAGTCCCAGCATAATTTCCTTTTTCGGAGATTTGCTGGACAAGCCATTGTGGTTCGCTGGAATCCCGAGTTAGCCTGGCTAAAGTCTGCCCCAGGTCTTCACCACCACATGCAGCGTAGCACTTGTGGATCGGAATAAGATTTACCACCATGCGACGCAGGACGGTGGTGGATCCTAGTATTGGTTTACTGTTACCTAGGCTTCCTGATAGAAACGCCGGACTCCTCAGCTTGGGAGACCCTACCAGGAGATGAATTCCTCGTTGTACATCGCAGTCCGACACTCAGGAACACCACCCAGCCACGATGAGGCGCTAAACCGTTGGGAGGGGAGTTTGAACATATTTCGAGTGTTTAGTAATCGATTCTCATATACTTGAACACATTACACGAATGAGTAAATTAGTCGTTTTGATCTGGAAGTTATTCTCTTACAACCATTAGAATCCAACAAAAGTAGGGTTAGAAGGTAGAATTTGTCGTGAAAGAGGTGTTTGAGGTGCTTCTCTTCTTTGCCTCACTTCGTAGTGGTTTTTCGTAACTGCTATGAGTTTTGACATCCAGGAGCAGTGTTTTGACAACTCACTGACGTAGATTTTTAAGCTTAAGAAATCTCGACAGACAAGCAAAGTTGAACGGAAAGTGCATACTGTAACTCATTCGATCTGAGGACGAAAGTTTTGTGCGGCAATTTTCGAACTACTTACACCAGTCCTATGGTAAACTAGAGTTCATTTTTCTGTGGGAGCAGCAGCTTTGCGATGTGTATCCGCAAGTGTTTTTTTCACCGATGTTCTCGCCACATCACTATTTTTTTCTTTTTAAGTTTTTTTTTTCATGCGACCCATGTTCCACATCTAATGTGCCGATCCCAGCATTTCTCGCATTCGATTCGTTTTTTTTTTTGTTGAAGTTTCGACGTTTGAGAAGTTTAAGAATGGAGTCCAAGTTTTTAACACAAACACAACCGTAAACAAAATGCATTCGTGGACATCATCGCAATTCTACTAAACGAAATTGGGTTAGCTTCAACGAAGGAAAAAAGGCGGGAATTGTGTTTTATAGAAAACCATAACTTTATCTAGATGAATTGACTCAATTCATGCCTTATTATATAGGATACTTGAATTCTAGAGGTTTTGTTTGAGTCGGCGAGGTTCGCTACAAGTTGAGATATGATTGTCCAAAGTTCAGTTTGTTCTTGCACATACGCGCATTGGAATCACTGCATCTGGATAAAGCTCTCGGCGTTAATCAATCGCTAAGAGATGAGCCATGCATTCGACTTCATTAAGCATTGTTGGAGGTGACTCAATGCATATCTGGCCTTTGCAATGGCTCGTGGTGGCCTACCATTGTATAGAGCCAATGCTACTATCCTCGCAGACAACTCTGATACCAATTTGCCGTCCTTGGAGGGATGGAAGGCTTGGTGAATCACGGGCGCGGGGGTCTATCCCGTGTATGTGTTGCAGGACGCCTCCTGTTACTGCGCCACACGCCCTCCCTCCACATACATCATAGATTCGGATAATCTACGCTGTTATACCATTATTAGTTTTTGTTTTCTCGATCTATAAGAATTCAGATTACCGAATTCAGTGGTCTTTATTGTTATGATTTTGTTATCCTATAAATCCTATCCTATGAATTCCGGTCACTGTCGGCTTTTTTCCAGTGATGAAACGCATGAGATATCCGACCTGCCTGGTTTTCCGTGGAGCTGACCGTAATGGTTCCAGTACTTTCGTTTTTCTGAAACAAAATCAGAATAGCAACGGTATTCTTCTAAATCGATTACTAACACTGTTCATAACTCAAAAGACCGACTTTCTATAAACCTCGGCATATGTAGATAATATATATATTTATTTATTTATGATCTTATAAACTGATCTTCTTTAGCTGCTGTGAGGTTTATAAGATCATAAATAAATAAATATAACACTGTTCACGTTATCAATCAACGTAACCACTATCTCTTATTATTATTATTATTTTTTTTTACTAGTATCGCGTATTCTGGATAAACAATAGGATGGAACATGAGGGATTTATGGGTTCTGTGGCGTAGTGGTTAGAAGCATCCTGTCATATATTGGATCGATCACTGGTTCGATCCAGTGTCACGTACTCACCGAATGTTCCATCCCACCTGGTTGGGCAAATTGGTGCCAGACTTGTCTGGGAGGATATGAGCACTAACTGACTTCGTATGTCTGCTGGCCACAGCAATTCATTGTATTGGCCGCATGTACATTCGGTCACCTCCAACGATGATACAAATGAAATCAAGGGATCGTCCTTCGGAGATTGTTTTACGCTTGAAACCTAATGCTTTATTCTTTCGTCGTGTATTCTATGCATTTGCATAAACGAGGAGTAAAACCTTTGAGTTTTATTTCACCATCCATTCAAGAAGTTGACTGAAATTGGAACTGAAATAGTAATTTCGTAAAGATTACATCCAAAGTCCTTCTTTCTACCAGAGCATACTAATCAATAATTTGTCGTAATAGTAACATTATGGAACACCTATGTGGTGTTGAGCCGATTGTCCTCCATTTCACATCTCGCTGGGCTTTGTCCCTTCACTTTTCATATTTTTTTAAAGGTTTCATTTAGGTAGATTATTGTCATCCTAGTAACAGACTTCTGTGATCCGCCTGGATCTCGATAACCGTTACTTCTTTAGAAAATAATGATTTCTGTGTTATTTTTCGACATTACAAGCATTCATCCTACTTTTTCCTCATGGATGAATACTGATCTATTTCAAGACAATTATTGCCTTCCTTTCGTTCTTCTCCTCATTCGATTCTTCATTACTCGTGCTTTCATGGAATCGGTTTCCTATAGGTTACTTTCAGTGACTTTCAACGCAGTACAGATCATTGAGAGAAAGCATAAAACTCTTTGTTCATGAGCCGTAGGAACCGACTGAGTAGTTGATATATTGGTGTCCGTTCTGCTTGCATTCATTCATTTTAGCGCGGCAGTTGTTCAGTAGTAATTCTTTTCATTGTTTTCATGCCGAACAGATGAGAGGTTCGATGTTTTATTTCAATAAGCAGACACGAGGTTGTTACTATAGGATGTATTAGGACACAATAACTGACGTTTCGGTGGTTTCGCCTTCTTCAGAGCCTGGGAAGGTCAAAGTGAGATGCGATTTACTCAGCCGAACACTTTCATAACCCTGACAGATAAAACTTGACAAATAAATTTGTATTCGCATAAGAAGCAGTTTCATTTAATCAATAGCCAAGCAGTAAGAATGTCGTGGTTCGTTACTTCTCCTCTCATCCATCCCTCGCAGACTAAAAGGGCGCCTATAAGAAATATGTTTCGAACCGCCGCAAACGTGTGCAGAGATAGAGAGCAAAGTGTAGAATCCTGGAAACTAGCGCGCCAAACAGCCATTTCAAATGGTTACGAAACTGTAGCTTTTCGGCATTCGCATAGAGGAAGAAACTACGCTCCAGAGCGGTAATTCTTGCGAAAACAAGGCTCCGTTCCTTTTAAAACGAATTAAGTGCAGCCATAAAACGTTGCTTAATAAGGCTCGGTCTAGAGAATTCCGTAAAAGTGATAGAAATACCATCGGACACTCTAAGACGCCAGCTAGTTCGCAACCGCCTGTGTTCAATAAAAAACTGCGTAATTTGTCTTAACGGTAGAGACGGTGATTGCATGAGCGCGGGTACAGTCTACCTGATCTCTTGTAAATCGTACGGGAACGAATGCGTTGGCCAAACGGGTAGGCCGGTCTGCGTCCGCATCAAAGAACACCTAGTCGGTAAATCTAAATTAAAACCAAGCACTCCACTAGGCGCATAGAACGCAGGAACATAACGGAGAAGATTTTGAGGTAGGAGTCACTATCCTCACGCACGAATCGAAAACATCAGCGCGTAAAACTCTTGAAGCGTTCTCGATCAATTCCAAATATCCAAAAATGAACCGCAAGGAGGAGTGTCTTGTCATCACGCGTGACCTGGCGCCATACCTTAGGCTAATCCGATCACCCGACACAGGCACTATCCTCGCCCATGTAGTTCTCTGTGCGGCTGCTATCCACAAACTGACTTAGATACTTACAGCAAATAAGGGGTAGGTGTTTAAATGAAGTTGTTTCTTATGCGAATACAAATTTATTTGTTAGGTTTTGTCTGCTAGGGTTATGAAGGTGTTTGGCTGAGTAGATCGCATCTCAATTTGACCTTTCCAGACACTGAAGAAGGCGAAACCGCCGGAACGTCAGCTATTGTATCCCAATAAATTCTATAATAACAACCTCGTGTCTGCTTATTGAAGAAAAACATCGAATTATCAATTAATGCCGAGGTTAACACAAAATCGGTCTTGGGAGATGAGAGGTTGTTTTTACAACATTTACTCACAATTGGTTACCTTTGGGTAGTTTCTCCTTCTTTAGAGTCTGGGACGGTCACATTGATACCGAATCCACTCAGTCATATACTTTCCTAACATTAGGAGATGAAACTGAATACCACAAATTATCATTCCTCTAATGAACACCTCCTTTTAAACGGTCACCGTTTTGTTCGTTGTGTTTTCCAGTTATTTGTTGGAGATCAGCCGCACGTACTAAAACGTAAGCTTGCTTACATAACTGTTTGTGTACAACAAGAAGCCTTAACGAAAGAGCAACGATTGCATAAATTCGGATACGTGTACCTGATTTCTTGCAAAACGTGCAGGAACGAACACATTAGCGAAGTATAGAGCATCTAGTTGAGAAGCTTAAAGTCAAACAACGCATGACAGAGCACAAAGTCGTAACGGAGAAGATTTTGAAATAAAAGTCACTACCCTTGTACAGGCATCTAAACCGTCAGAGCATAAAAGTCTTCAGGAGTTTTGGAGCACCTGCATTACATCCCGTCCTCTTGATCGTTGATTGACTCGAGCGCGCGCGTGTGATGGAGTACCGAATGGGTTCTGCTAGCTTTAAGGACTGGTTGAGGGTCATATCTTTCTTGTAGGATTTTCGCGAAGAACTCTGATCGTCGAGTCGGTGGTCTTCCTGCAATACGTAACACATCCCGAGAAATGTAGTCACTGACGGCTCTTGTCCGTCGTTGCCATTCATATGCATTGTGTGTCCGACCCTCTTTATCTTCGATTGTTTGGCGTTTAATGCTGCGAATTTCATTTTCATCACTTATATACATCGAAGATTCAGATACCTTCTCTCGCTTGCGTGATACAATACGCTCCTGGCATCATCCTTTCGATTGCACGTTCAGTAACGCTCAGTCCTGGGTTCATGCAGGATTCGTAGCGAACAATTTTCTGACGCATACGTCAAAGCAGAAAAATAGCCGAATCGAAAAGGTGGGAACGGAGTCGTGTGTTCTTTGGAGTCTCTGCTACATCCTCGATGCTTTTGAAGGCTCCCGAAGCCATTCACTTCCTCATGTTCAACTGTGGTGATAAGTCATTCAACATGTTGATTTTCCGACCTAGACCGACATAACTGGAGCATTCAGAGGTATTCGTTCCGTTGAGCGTGAATTGGGCATGCGAAACCAATCCGTTCCTCATGAACATCGTTTTTGTGATATTTACTCGAAGATCAATCTTTCCACAGGCTTTATCAAAGTCGACAAGCATTCGTTCCACTAGGCTAATGTTTGATGTTATAAGAACAATGCCATTAGGAAAGCGAGGATGGTGTAATTGCCGAGCATAGATTTTCACTCCCATGTCGTCATATTCCAGTGTTCGTGTGACGTTTTGACGTTTTCGAGAGTGGCAGTAAGTAATTTTGGCGAGGTGGTATCACATTGCTTAATCCATTTTTTGAAGTCGTAAAATGGTATCTTGGTGGCGAAGCTTTTATATAGATCATGAAGAATCTTCATGTTCTGAGCAGGGGCGTTCGTGATTCTCTAGAGCTTCCATGACTGCTACTGTTTCATTTGATATGAATTGATATGATATTTCTTTACTTCGATAAAGTAGAGACAGAACGCTCTCTTGTTTTGCTCACTATACTTCATTGAGTCTCGTTATTGGGTGGATATGGTTCGTCGAAGGGCGCGATGGTTGGAGACGCCACTTGGGGACGCACGTGGAATCGATTCCTGCGTCCATGGCCTACCAAGCCTTCCATCCCTCCGGGGTCGGTAAATTGGTATCAGACTTGTCTGGGAGGATAGCAGCACTGGCTCGGTACATCGGCAGGCCACCGCGAGTCATTGTAAAGTCCAGATATGCATTCAGTCACCTCCAACGATACTTAATGAAGTCGAATGCATGGCGCATCCCTCAGGGATTGATCAACGCCGAGAGCTTTATCCTTTTATGGTTCGTCGTACTGAATCCTTTTCCAAAGCCTGCTTCCTCATATAGATGTTCGTCGACCACTATTCTGTCAGTTTTATTTAAGATGACTGGAGTGAAAAGTTTGTAGACGACAGATAGCATGCAGATTGGGCTATAATTGCCCATATCGTGAAGGTCACCATTCTCAATAGCACGGTCTTGTTGGTTTTTTACTGAGTAACAGCATTGAATTTGGACTGATTACATGGGAAGAGACGAGCCAGTGTCTTCACGAAGGCTGCCAGAAGCATCTTCGGGTATTCAAATTTCATCCTGTCGAGACATTGTGCTGTTCGATTTTTCACCTACGACGTAGCATCTAGGATTTCGAAAGGGAGAACCGATTATGCGACATAGCCACCCTCATTTATTTCACATAAGGGCATGAGGACAGTTGTTGAAAAAATCTGAGTAGTAGTAGCGTATGGTTTTTTGCATTGCCTTTCTGGAAGCTGTAATTGTTCCATCTGGATGTCGGAATGCAGCCATCTTGACTCTGTAATTGGCGAATCTTTGGTGGGCTTTGCGAATGATTTTCCCAGCTTCTGCCACTTCGGCCGTAACTGCTGATCTTCTCGCTTTGAGATCCTCTTTCATCGCATGTCTACATTGTTTTGCAAGTTCAGACGTTAGTTCGCGGTTGCGTGCAGCTCGTGCGATTTCACGCTGGCGTATCAGCTCGACTGTTTCTGGAGACCTATTTTTTGTTTTGGTGGCTTTCGAATTCTCGGCTTTCATAGCACTAACGTGAGGATGTTGAATGAGCCGATCATATTCGTTTTCAGTGTTATTGAAAACGGCATCTGCATAACAGCCGACTAAAGAACAATAAATCCGAGTTTATGATGGTTTTACGACTTAGTTTATGGTTTTATCGGCTTCTTCTTATTTCCTCGAGAAATGAATTCTTGCACAAAGCAGACTATGTTGATTGATTGATTGGTTGTCTGATTCCATGCGGAATTTTGAAGCAAAAGAGACATCGATTTGGCAAATTCTTCGATTTGCTGTGATGTACTTTATTTCATAATGATACTCTCCATTGGGCCAAGTAATCAAGTCATCTCCATCAGGAGACTTCCACGTCCAGTGTTGAGAAGGGGGCTTTTGTATTTGCGAGTTACCATGAATTGTCTTGGACGTCATGACAAACTCAGAGAGCCACTCACCATGTTCGTTCCATTCTAATCCGTGGGTTTCCATGTGACGTTATTCAGACGTTCGTCTTGGTCCAATCTTGGCATTGAAATCTTCAGTGATGACCTTGAGGAATGTATGGTGCTTTTTGTAGAACTCCAAGTCCATGTAGAACGCTTCGACTTCTTCGTCATAGTTTGATGTTGACGCGTAAACGACGAAGATTGTCAAAGCCGGTATTGATCCATATCTTTTTAATCGTAAATGTCCGATTCGGGTTGTTAGTTGTTCGAATGAATGGATGTTCATGGACAAACTTGTGTTGACGAGAACGCCGACGCCATCGACTCCTCTACTGTCGCATTTTCCAAGGAAGAGTTCTTCTCCGATGTCGTAGACAGCGTTAAATGGATGGCGTTTTCCCATCTCGACCAGGCCGATGACGTCGTACCTTATCCTTCTCGCTTGCATGATCAAGTCTTCTATCGAAAACTCGGGTATAATTCTGCGTGCACTGTAGGTACAAATTCTCACCTTAGTTCGTTACGATTTAGGCAGCTTAGAATGGCGCTGAGTTTTTAGCACCCTCTCTATACTCGTACTTTCGAACGCTGCCGAATCGGGAGCTCTTTCGGTATCGGTGGGGCCCGTTTCTTTTACTGTTTAGTATTTGATACCCACGTATAGCTCGCTGGGCTCTGAACGTGGGAGCTGGGTGTATTCACGGTAGCTTACCAGTCTATCCTGGATTAGACGGAGAGCTAATTTGTTGGAGGCGATTCCCAGCCGTCTCATATATACTATCCAGCGATCTGATTGCAAGCTTTGCCGAATTGACTCACAAAATACAATCGATGGGAGATGAGAGCATAGATGCATAGATGGGAGTATACCCATGCACGCATCCGGGAACACTTCCTCTTACTTATGGAGTGCATTTGCCAAATCAGCGCAATAGAAAGAGGTAATCCATCCACAGGATCCACCGGTGTCTCAGAGAAACACAAGGTCATTTTTTGTCCGCGATTAAGCCATTATCCACCACCTGGGGATGCGCCACCTTTGTGAGAAATGCTGGAGATCCCTCTATGAGAGACGCTCATGAGCTACACAGTATTGCATAAAGTCCAAAAATGCGAGAATGATCTACATAGAAGAGTCTATTGCAGTCATAAGCGATCTCCTCTCCTTGAATGAGCTTAGTTTTTTCATCTGAGCCAGAGAGAGCTCTCCAGCAATGGCTAAAGATCTGCAGGAGATAAAATGGTGAGTTCTCGTTACTGTTGTTGAGCGAACACGAGGTTACTTTATTCTTTATCCCGTTAAAGCTGACGTTTCGGCAGTACTCTCTTCTTGAGAGCCTGGAAAGGTGTGTTGATATCCAATTTACTATGCCTAACGCTTCGGTAACTCATATAGAAAGACGGAAATCTATATAGTAATCACATGATCAACCGATTGTGATGTGGAGCAGTGCACTAATCGACCATATACAATTCTAATCAGCTGGTTTTCCTCTGTGGAAGACACGTAAAAAACGATGGGTTTTTCGAGAACCTGTTGATTATGTCATTACCATATAAATTTTCATTTTTCTATCTGTGTCACTGAAGCGTTTGGCGTAGTAGATTGGATTTCAATATACCTTTCCACCTATGAAGAAGGAGATAACTGCCGAAACGTTGGCTTTAACGGAATAAAGAATACAGTAACACCTCGTGTTTGCTCAACAAGAGTCGTGAACTATTTGGTCAATGCAGAGGTTAATAGAAAGTCGGTCGTGGGAAAATGGTGAGTTTTAATAGAAGCTGTTTGGTGTGCGAATGAACTTCATGTGTTCAGTTTTATCTGTTGAGGTTCTGAAAGTGTTTGGCTGAGTAGACTGCCGTTCAACCTGACCCATCTAGGCTGTATTATTCTAAACAATATTTTCAGCGAACTGTGAACTATTAGTTTTGCCAACCACTTTATTCACCTGTAAATCTGTCGTCTTAGTTGCGATTACATCTTCATAATTATTATATATTATTGTTTGTCTGTATCATGAATAAAAGGGCATGCGTAGCCACTTGTCATGCAACATTAGAAGCGCCCTGCGGCACACATAGATCGATCAGGCGCCCTGGACGCACCGAGACTCCCATCAATCCGGGGTCGGAAAGTTGGTGCCGAACTTGTCTGGGTGAATAGCAGCACTGACTTGATAGGTAGAGCACTGCGAATCATTGTATATTTCAGATATGCATTCAGTCTCCTCATTTGATGCTTGCTTAAGTCGAGTGCATAGCGCATCCCTCAGGGATTGATCAACTCCGGGAGCTGTATCCTTTATCCTTTTATCATGAATAGATTTCTTACTCAAAGCATTTTTGGAAGTGGCGTTGCTATCGAATGTTTTCTTTTAGAGACTGAGATTTGTGAAGGTGAAAATTGTGGCAGCATTGCCAAGGTTTTCATTTTCATGAATAATGAAACTTGCACTTCACATGCAACATTATCTTCGCGGATTACGAGATACTCACTGTTGGTGTATAAAATCTAAATCTGAAATGAATGCGATCATATTTAAGGTCAGTTATACGCAATTTAGGTTGCTCTGTTATTTTCTATTATGTTTTGCTCACTTATTAGTTTATAGTAAAAGGATAAAGGATAAAGCTCTCGACGTTGATCAATCCCTGAGGAATGCGCCATGCATTCGATTTCATTAAGAATCGTTGGAAGTGATTGAATTCATAGGTGACCTTTACAATGACTCGCGGTGGCCTGCCGATGTATCGAGCCAGTGCTGCTATCCTCCCAGACGAGTCTGGTATCAATTTACCGACCCCGGAGGGATGGAAGGCTTCGTGGGCCGTGGGCGCATTTCACGTGCACGCCGCAGTGGCGCCTCCGACCACTGCTCCACGCGCGCTCTTAGTTTATAGTAGTGGTTAGAAATTCGTGGATGGTTTTTGGTCTAATTCCTAACCGTTGCTAATCCTTTCGTCACATAGCTCCGTGATGGGCAAATTTGTAGGTTGCTTGTCTGAGAGTATTAAAACTTGACTCGATAAATCAGCGGGCTCGTATAGTCATTTACGATGCCAAATATGCATTCGATCACTGCTGGCATGCTTAATGGAGTCGAATACAGGGCTCATGAAGAATTGATCAGCACAGAACGCATTTCTAGTTTTTTATGGAGAAAATCTGCTCACCATCATTGCATTATTTCATTTCTACCTTTCAATATAAGTATAATTTTTAATAGTTTGAAATTTCAGTGAGTTTTGGTGTCATTACTTGTTGCCTCCAATCAAGTTTTGTTATGATGTTTCGACAATTGCTTTGCTGTATGCTAAGAATGTTCTGGTTTTTTTTTTTCTCCACCTTCACAAGTGATTGGTTCGGTTCTCATCTAAATGCACCGTTTCGTTTGTCTTCATTTTTTTTCATTCTCTTTTTTGTTGGCAAGTCCATGTTTTAAATTGTTCGTTGAGATCGTTGTAAAACATTCTGCTTTCGTTTTCATTTCCCACTCTTGAGAACTTTTCGTCCGCCGAAGAACTTTGCCACCAGCTATTTTTCAAGGCTGATATCTCTTATAATTTGTTATCTGAGTTTTTCTCTATCCGTTTTTCTTTTATTGCAGGAATTTTAAGTCCTTAATATGACATCTGTCATCGACTTGCGAAAGTTGTGAGCGGCGTTTAACAAACACTCCTTCACGACATGGCAATAATTCATTTACTCTCGAATAGTTTCTGTCATTTGCTATCTCTCTTTCTTTCTGAATGGCTCGATTATGTGTCAGCGAAATCTCTATTCTTCTGTGTGTATGAAGATTGCTTAGTGGATTCCGTTTACTTGATGCTGAAGACGAAGATCGTATTTCTAGTTCATGATCACCTTGAATAAGCCCAGTCATTTACTTGGTTTTCTTGTTGTTATACACTTGACATCCAGTGACGCGGAATGTAATTACTAGCTGCTGTGGCCGAACAATTGTCTTTTAGACACTGTACCTATCGGGCTATCATGGCTTTTTACGTTCCGCCTTAGTGTAACCATCTGTGATCGTTAGTCGTCGACATAAGTCAGAAGTTAAGATCTCAAGGTTCCTTTGTGTGATACGGGATCCCATTAGCATCGTTTTCATGATAATGGGTTTGATAGCGCTGATGGCAATCCCACTCTGCCCACGCAGCGTGCAGATTTTCAATCAAGGCATCACTAAGAGCAAAGATATTCATTGCTTATTTTTCTACATTAGTAAGCTGCACGAACTTATCTAACTCTAAGTAGTTTCTGAAAACAGACGGAAGCATTTTTTTTTGAGTGCATAGATTAGAGGCACTGAGTAAAGAGTTATATATAAAAATGCTTTGAGTAAAAGATTGTTTATTGCTATACCACGGAGAATCCTAGAGATTTAGACCACGCTAGCTTTACTACCGTCAATTTGAGAGTGATGTGCGAATAATTTAAATGGTATTGGTTTCTATATATTAATAACACTTCTCTTCCAGCACGAGTGACGTATGACTTCTGAAACGCGGACTTGAAAATAATTGGATGTTTCAAGTTCCAATTGGCGTGTATCATTTCATTTACAACCGGTTCTTGATTGGAATAGAAAATAGTTGGAATCTACAGGCTTTTGAAAAAAAATGGCATTTCTTATTCTACCAGGATGATATTCTGATTTTTCGATGCCCACAAATCATTTTCTTCTCTTCGCTTTTTTTTTTCTGCGAGAGTCATATTTCACACTGTAGGCTATTAAGAAAAAGGATTTCGTTTACGAAGACGGATGATCGCTACTTATCATTATTGATTTTGAAACGTTGGTGTTTGAAAATGCCATGCTAACGATTTGCATAGAGTGTTCACTCATTTGGGAACTCGAATTTCAGACTTAAACAAATTTGGAAATAATATAGCTTCTGACAGGAATTGTTCATGATGTCAGGGCGATAAAGTACAGCTTTCTTCGTTAGTATGTCGTGTTGTTTACTTTTGAAGCGCAGATTGTAAAAGTGCCCAAGAGTCGACAAGAATTGTGACTTGCCAAGAATTTTATAACAAATGCAATTATTTATTCAATATTAATAATAATAATATTAATAATAATAATAATTCGTCGTTTTCTCTTTCAGCAATCGCGAGGTTGTTAAACAGCAAACGTTTACTTTCATACAATAACACACATGCAACACAACCGCAGCTGGCGTTTCGGCGGAATCGCCTTCTTCAGAGCCGCTTTTTTCATCTGTCTTCCACCGAGGAAGAACAGCCGCTCAGAGTTGCATGTGGCTGACGATTGCTCAATTAAAAGAAAAGAAAAAGAAAGAAAAAAGAAAACTGAGACGACTGAGTCGTCAGCTATATGCGACTCTGAGCGGCTGTTCTTCCTCGGTGGAAGACAGATGAAAAAAGCGGCTCTGAAGAAGGCGGTCCTGCCGAAACGTTAGCTACGATTGTGTTGTGTGTTATTGTATGGAAGTAAACGTATGCTGTTTAACAACCTCGCGATTGCTGAGAGAGAAAACGATGAATTCGTAATCCAGTGCCGAGGTTAATAGAAAGTCGATCCTGGATACTATTGCAAGATGTAATTATTTAGTCTAATGGGGTGATTAGACGCTTTCAAAGTGATTTTTCGTGCGTTTGATACATGCGATGAGATTTGTAAAAGATGTGACATTAAGCTATTTGCGATGATTTTCTCTACGATATCTCAACTTCACTTCATAAATATATGAGATAGAGAGTAAGTTCTCTTCCTTCTTCCTCTCGAACTCTTACGAACCATTACGAGGCCCTTCATGTTGTTTATGTAATGTTTTCGTCTGTAGTAATCACTTTTCACTTACTTTATCCTTTTCATTTCTCTGGAATTCTTCTTTGAGTGCTTCTCTCTAAGCACTTACCGTACAGATTCTTCAGATACACGTTTCTGACAGACGATTAACTGACCCCTAACTGAATATTTGAATAAATTAGAAAAACATTCTAAATTATCGCCTTTTTGAACTGTTACTAGTTTATGAATTCGTCGTTTTCTCTCTTAGCAGTCGCGAGGTTGTTAAACAGCATACGTTTACTTCCATACAATAATACACATACAACACAATCGTAGCTGACGTTTCGGCAGAACAGCCTAGTTATCGCTCAGATTTTCATTTTTCTGTTTGTGCCGTTGAAGTGTTTGACCTAGTAAGTTGCGTATTAGTGTACCCTTCCAGGCTCTGAAGAAGGCGATACATCGGCAGGCAATCGCGAGTCATTGTAACGGCCAGATTTGCATTCAACAGATTTGCATCCAACCACCTGATTCGAGATTCGTACTCGACTAGTATCCTCCTAGACAAGTTTGGTATCAATTTGCCGACCCCGGAGGGATTGAAGGCTTGGTGGGCCATGGGCTCATTTCACGTTCGCGCCGCAGTGGCGCCTCCAACCACTGGGCCACACGCGCCCCTTTACTTAACATATTCTTAAATACTGTCTGGTATTACGTGTTATTACGGGCATTCCCCCACCCTGCGGTTTATTTTTGGATTCTTGGAATGTGTCCAAAAGAACTCGACAGTTTTTCGCAGTGGCGTTTTCGATTTTGTGCGAGGATGTTGACTTCTACTTCGAAGTCTTTTTCGTCACGTTTCTGTTTCCTGTGTGCGCCTGGTGGAGTATTTGATTTAACTTTAAGTTTACCGACTAGGTATTCTTTTATGCGGACGCAAAATGGTCTACCCGTTTCGCCAATGTATTAGCCCCTATGCGGTTTACAAAACATAAACTGCACCCCAACTCAAGCAGTCACCGTCTTTATCGTTATGGCAGACTGAAATTTTTGCGTTGTACATAGACGGTCATACAAGCGGTTGCGAACTAAATGATGTATTAGAGGTCGTTGATATTTCGATTACCGTTACCGAGTTCTCTAGACGTAGCTTAGGAATGGTCGGTCTTTCCCAGTGACCCAACTTCCTAATTCCCCAACGGTGGAGATGGTGATTGCGTAAGTGCGGGCGCAGCTTATCTGATTTCTTGCAAGGCGCATGGGGGCAAATGAATTGACGAAACGGGTCTACTGTGCCTTCATATAAGGGAACATCTAGTCGGGAAATTTAAGTTGAAACCAACTACTTCACTAGGCGAACACAGGACACATTGATTGTTGGGTATATTGCGCCCTACTTGATCTTTCCAGACTCTTAGGAAGACGAAATCCGCTGAAACGTCATCCTTTCAGTAGTAAAGAATAAAATGACACCTCTCGTTTGCTCAGTGAGAATGCAAAGAATTATTTGATCACTGCCGAGGTTAATAAAAAGTCGGGCGTGGGAATTGCTGCAAGATGTGCTGCTGATTTGTCATCGTTCTGTAGTTTTTTTTTATTTTATTTAAGGCTTCATGTAATCAAATAATCAGTGGAAAGTCCTAATTGATCTTGGTTTTCAAAGTTCAAAAAAACTCAGTTCAGTATTCTCGAATTCCAGTCTTCAAATACGGTAGCATACCTAGAATCAAAACCGACGAGAAGGCTTTATCTTCAGAGAACTGAATTGCACATCTAAAGAATGGCAGAGCAGCTGATAGTTTCTAATGATTGAGCAGATATGAATTGCTAGATAACAAAAACCAATCTTTTACTAAAGGACTATGTTGCTTTATCTTTCCATATACCAGTTTCCAACTTGCATTCTCCACCTTCATATTTCTTCCTGCTACCTCATTGTAAGGGCGCGTGTGGCGCCGTGGTTGAAGGCGCCGCTGCGACAAACACGTGGAATCGATTCCTGTGCCCATGGCTCACCAAGCCTTCCATCCCTCCGGGGTCGGCAAATTGGTACCAAACTTGTCTGGGAGGATAGCAGCACTGGCTGGATACATCGGCAGGCCACCGCGAGTCATTGTAAAGGCCAGATATGCATTCAATCACCTCCAACGTTACTTAATGAAGTCGAATGTGTGGCGCATCCGAGAGCTTCATCCTTTATCCTTTGACCTTATTGTAATAATAGCTGCTACTACGTGGAAAATCGTTTTCATAACTTTTGATGAGTTCGATGGTGCTTATCACGTCTATAAAAACTAGTTTCACATTACTTTATTTATCTGACCTTCACTTAACTTCAATGCGAATAATCAACACATTTGCTTTGGTGGTTTAGCTTACACGAGTTTATTATAAAACCTTTATTGAGTTAATGTTTCGACGCCTCCATCTTCTTTAAGCTTTTGATCCGAGTCGACAGTCCACAGTCGTTGGCTCTTGCATTGTTGGTCTTCGTAGTTCTTTCGAGTCAAATCTTCAGTGGATCATTACTCGAATGGGAACATTATTCGGAAGCACCCATTTCATACAGGATGGTTGTTCACAGATTGTCGACTGATAATTATTTTTCATGTTAAAAGTTTATCTTGTGGCAGTCGGTATCTAGCACAGTTGCTAGCTCATAACGAATACTTTGTTAAATCGACTTGCAAAGAACAAAAGACTTTTGACTTTTCTGAGCATTCCAAACAAAAGGAGTTTCACATTGTTCGAAATTTGCTCAGAAAAAAAGCTTTCTTGTGATTTTGAACTGCATCCAAAGATCTGCTTAAGGTATGAGCAAAACTTGGGGCTCAGACCGGGTTCGGTTCTACGTTTACCAGAGTAGGCACTCACCTTCTATCTACTGCACTACAGAGCTTTCTATATTGCCTTTCTTTTAGGATGTTTTTAGCGCTAACGTTGCCATCAGCAATCACCCATGATTGGCAAAAGATCGATAGAACTAGCTGAGAGACAGGCAAAACGAAGAGTCCACATGGTGTGGTGGTGAACGCGTCACTCCCGGAAAGGACCTACTTTAGTTGAAAAGTCGAAAAAATTCACTTCCATTGGTAACTGCTGAGAGAATTTTGGAATGCATCGTTTTATCGTAGACGATAGAATCTCTCGGCGTTGATCGATCCCTGAGGGATGCGCCATGCATTCAACTTCATTAAACACCGTCTGGAGGTGATTGAATGCATATCTGGCCTTTACAATGACTCGCGGTGGGTAGCCGATGTATCGAACCAATGCTGCCATCCTCACAGACAAGTTTGGTACCAAGTTGCCGACCCCGGAAGGATGGAAGGCTTTGCGGGCCGTGGGCGCAAGGATCGATTTCATGTGTGTTACAGAGCGCCTCCGACCACTGCGCCACGCGCGCCCCTTATCATAGCTGTTTAATTAAATTCTTCGTTTTGCATGAATTTTTAACATATTCGCAAATGTGCTTCATTTTCGATAAATCACCTGTATCACCTGTATCACCTGTAGTCCCGGTAGAGTGTTTGTGGACTTGTAAGCTTGTCGTAACATTTTCAAATGACTGCTATATCTCTGCAAAGGCATTTGTTATTCTAAAAGAAGGGAAATTTATGTATTTTAATTTTGCAAAAGACCAACTTCCTGTGAGCTTCGGTATAAGGCTGATCTTCTTTAGCTGATGCGAAGATGGTATAGGTCTTCGTTGTCGTTGTCGTTGTTGTTGTTGTTGTTGTTGTTGTTGTTGTTGTTGTTGTTGTTGTTGTTGTTGTTGTTGTTGTTGTTGTTGTTGTTGTTGTTGTTGTTGTTGTTGTTGTTGTTGTTGTTGTTGTTGTTGTTGTTGTTATTGTTATTGTTGTTCTTGTTCTCGTTATTCTTGTTCTTGTTGTTCTTGTTCTTATTCTTCTTGTTATTCTTGTTCTTGTTCTTTTTGGTCAATGGTTGACGTTTCGGCGATTTCGCCTTCTTCAGAGCCTGAACGTATTTTATATTAGAATACTTCAATTATTCGGTGGAAAAAAGGCTAAAGTATTAATGAAGATCAAACTTTTGAACAGATGCCATATTGAACAGAAAGGCTACAAAGCGTGATGTTACGAGTGGGACTGGCCCACGCGTTGTTCACGTGGGGTCGCGAGCGAGGTACATCCAGGGTTCAAAATATCATTTTGAAATAAGGTGCCAGGTCAGATGTGATATTAAGGTGTTCGTCGTTACGGTTCACCCTTGTTATTCTTGTTATTCTTGTTCTTGTTGTTCTTGTTCTTGTTCTTGTTCTTGTTCTTGTTCTTGTTCTTTTTGGTCAATGGTTGACGTTTCGGCGATTTCGCCTTCTTCAGAGCCTGAACGTATTTTATATTAGAATACTTCAATTATTCGGTGGAAAAAAGGCTAAAGTATTAATGAAGATCAAACTTTTGAACAGATGCCATATTGAACAGAAAGGCTACTCACCGTGATGTTACGAGTGGGACTGGCCCACGCGTTGTTCACGTGGGGTCGCGAGCGAGGTACATCCAGGGTTCAAAATATCATTTTGAAATAAGGTGCCAGGTCAGATGTGATATTAAGGTGTTCGTCGTTACGGTTCACCTTTAGATTTTTGAAATTTATCCAAAACGCCTTAAGTGTCTTGCGCGTTGATGTTTTCGATTCCTTCGCTAGGATCCAGACAGTCACATCAAAATTATCGCCATTGTGCTTTTGTGCCCTAAATGTGCTGAAAGGAGTGCTTTGACGAATTTTGACGTTCCCATCTAGGTGTTCTTTTATGCTGACATAAAGCTTCCGCTTCCCCTATGAATTCACCGCATGATTTATATGAGATCAGCTATATTGGACCTGAACTCATGCAATCCCCATCTCTCCCGTTATGACAGATCATACACTTTTCTGAGCTGCACAAACGATCCTATGGGATCGATAGAACTAGCTGAGAGACAAGCGAAACGAAAGACCCGCATAATGTGGTAGTGAACGTGTCAGCTCCCGAAAAGGATAATAGTGCGTTCATTCCCCATCGCTGACACCTGCGGTCCGGAGTTTGAAGATCATAAAGGAGATTTCGGACTAATTGATAGCATCAGGTATTGGGTGGGAGGAATTTTTTTATTCTGTTTGAAATTGAAATTACTAAATATTTTGTAGTAAGCGCGTTGGTCATTAACGTAGACGAAGCTTTCCTCAGAGCATCGCTTACTTTTGAACGAAATTCCACGTGCTCAGCTGTTTAGCCATCAGAAATGCGAATCCTGCTGAAAAGCGGGGTTTCTTGGCTTCAGATAAGCATAATATCCTAACAGTGAAAAAAAAGACTTATATTGTTAATAAATATCTGTAGACTTCCAACGGTTTTTATTTCGATTAACACAAATCTCGAAATTTTTTGTTGTTAATACGTTTGGTTCATAAACAGTGGCTGCGTTAGTATTCCAACCAACATGTCTTTGTTCATAGTGAACTGTTTTGAGTTAAATATGGAACTGTTAGATTCTACGGATCTTTTTCTATACTTTCTTACTTGATACGTGAACGGCCCGTCCTCACTGTTTGTGTGGGCCCCAGCATAATCGCCATTTTTCGGAGATTTGCTGGTTAAGCCATTCTGGTTTGCTGGAATCCCGAGGTCAGCATGGCCAAAGTCTGCTCCAGGTCTTCACCACCACAGGCAGCCCTTGTGGATCAAAGGGAAATTTGCCACCATGCGTCTTTAATACCAGAACGGTGGTGGATCCTGGTATTGGTTTAGTTTTAGCTAGGCTTCCTGATTGAAACGCCGGACTCCTCAGTTTGGGAGACCTTGCCGGGTAGATGAGCCCCCTCCTGTAGATCGCATTCCGACACCCAGGAACACCCAACCATGATGAGGCGGTAAACCGTTGGGAGGCTTGTTCTATGAAAAGTTTATATATTTTACAGTGGGAAGTCTTTATTTCTTTTGGATCCCTTAAAGCTTTTTTTCTCATTGTTCCACATAAATAGCAAACGGGCGGCCTCACAACTTGTAAAATCGCTTTGAAGTAGGCGAAGACTTAAATGTAAGCCTTTAAATTACAGCATCAACAACAAAAACCGGTGCCCACATCGAGTTAGCTCAACAAGGGCAATTCGGGAGATAAGAGGATGAAGAATAAAGCTCTCAGCTGAGCAAGGGCGATTTGGAAGTCAAAAGAACAGGGGATAAAGCTCGTAACGTTGATCAATCCTTGTGGGATGTGCCATGCACTCGACATTTTAAAGCATCGTCGAAGGTCATTGAATGCATATCTGGCGTTCACAATGACTCACGTTGGTCCATCGATGTATCGAGCCATTGTTGCTATTCTCCCAGATAGGTCTTATACCAATCTACCAACCCCGGAAGAATGGAATGCTTAATAGGCCAGGGGCGCGGGTATCGATCCCATGTTTGTTGGAGGACGTTTTCTACCACTGCGCTACACCCACCCATTCGGGAGATAGATTTGTTCACTATAGCACTATAACGCGTAGTTTACTTAACCAAATATTTCTGTAGCCCTAATGAAGGGGTCGAAAATCGAACTCACTGGATAGCTTTGTCACCACCTTTTGTCTTAGGCGTCAATTTTTTTTACCAGGTAAAAACACTTACACAGTACTCACATGTGGTAACAAATGTTGTTCGCTCTGCTCAACAAATCAGCTTTTGCTACGGTGCTATGTGTAATTGCGAGATTTTGTCTCGTCGATCCGTTTTAGGATTCTTGGAATTTATGCAGAACACCTTAATTGTTTTGACACTTGATATTCTATATTTCTGTGCTAAGAGCTGTAACTTCATAATATTTATCTTCATGCTTCTGCGTCTTGTGTGTACCTTATTCGGCATGATTTACCTTCCCTCTTCTGTTCTGTTTTGTCGACAGTAACGATAATTCGTCAACAGCATTCATTAATCAAGCTGTACGAGAACTATAGAAAATCGCAGGAGAACTGCCACAACGTTCATTTCTGTCATTGGTGCAAATTACGTACTAACTGTGCCATCCACAGGCGATTTAGAGGCGCTTACTAACTGTTTGACTGATGTCATTATTTCTGTTGATAGTTCAATCAGTGCAGCGGTTTTTGCTCAATCTGGCCTCTTCAGGCATTCAGGCACTATTTCATAGTTGCGGAACATTGCTTGAAATAAAGAGACTGGCAGAGTTGTCTTATCGAAGTTAACATAGATTTTGTTGAGGCATGAACTTTACTTCATACCTACTTTCAAGTGCAACTGACTTTAAGTGACTACTTCTTCATCGTTATTTCTGTCCACTTATCTTATGGTGTTCGAAACAAATTATTTTGTATACGAGAAAGATGAGCAGAAGGATATACCTCCAAGCCTATGAAGCCTCTGATAAAAAGCCTTCCACTTACCGTCGAGACAACTTCTTCAATTATTGAGCAAAAAGGAGGTTGCTAACAAGACCTATTCGCCTGGCGTTTCGAAGTTTTCGTCTGCTTTAAAGCCGGATTGATCGAAGTCGTTGGTCCGCAGGTGGTCTTCCTCGCAATGTGGTTGTTCGTTTTCGCATTGCGTCTAATCGTCTGTGGTGGAGCATCATTTGAATGGAGAGTCTTACTTGACGGCGCCTTTTTATACAGGGTGAGTGAGTATTGATGTTCCGATTCCTATGATGACTTTTGACAATAGTGCATCCTGCAGTAGGCTGTATTATATTGACTATCACATAGCGATTCCACACTTTTCAAGTCGACTTTCATTAAACCTCGACAGAAATGATCAACATCTTCTTCGACTCGGTGCAACAAAGAACACCCCACATTGCGAAGTCGCCCTCCCCTGTGGATTATGGACTCGGATCATCGACTCTGAAGAAGAAGTGGAAAACATTAGACGATTAAATCTTTTCATCAATTTCACATCGACTTAGCAATCGAGGAAGGTATTGATTCTTTTTGCCGCGGTCTAATTAAAGTTGGCTTCAAAAGTATTTTTGAGACATTTCTTTCAATAATCCATCGGTTGCTGAATAACATGCTACGCGCGTTTAAACGACCCTTTGTGTTGCCAGAGAAGAAATCCTTGGATTGCAGAATCATTTGACATGTTCATGGAACGGATCATGTTGTCAGGATTCGATCCATGGTGTTGTGTGAACATGCACTGGCTAGCATGAGGTTTAGAAACTACTTCAACCTATCTGTGTAGGTTCGATCATTTCGGTGGAAAAATTTTGAGTAATATTCGATCGACTGAAGTGCCAGTAGCTTATGGTTTCGGAATTCATAAAATTGCTAAATTGTAATAGTTTATTTGAATGACGAGAAATAACATGTGGTTAGATGTTTAATGTTTGACTTTCATTATTCCTAATAAATAATACTAAATACCTTTCCAGGTAATTTACATTGGGAATAAATGTGCTGATGTTTCTCAATTATCACATCTAGCTGTCTGGGACTAAAATTTGGCCATCTTTATCTTTATGTGGTTTCAGTCATTAACAACTATATTAGCAATAGAGCGCATGTGGCGCAGTGGTTGGGGGCGCCATTGCGAAACACACGTGAAATCGATCCCCGTGCGCTTATGGCCCACCAAGTCTTCCATCCCTTTGGGATCAACAAATTGGTTCCAGAATTATCTGGGAGAATAATAGCACTGGCTCGATACATCGGTAGGCCACCGAGAGTGTAAAGGCCAGATGTGCATTCAATCACCTCAAACGGTGCTTAATGAAGCTGAATGCATGGCGATCTCAGGGATTGATCAATACCGAGAGCTTTATCCTTTATCCTTTCTACATTGGCTTGTGAATTAAGTGAAAATAGCTTATCCATTTACCTATTCATGATTAATTATGCATGTTTCGAGGTGTAGTAAATTTTATTGCTTGGAATAGAATCCGTAGAATGGGATCTGTTGAGCTTTATTCCGACATGTTTATTCATGTGGTCAGGTTACAGAGTTTTTCTCTAGGTGGGTCACTTTTCCCATCCAGATTATTGTTACCAAGGTGGTGGTGATTCCTGGCATTGGTATCCTGAACTAGCAGATGAAAATCTGGAACTCATTCCCGCTTTGAGAAGCCTGGCTGGAGAAATGAGTACTTTGCTGTACATCATCGCAGTTCGGCAAGAACATTCCCCAGCCTTGATGAGGCGGTAGACGATTTAAGGTATTAGACCGGGAAGAGTCGCAGATCAAGTACTAGCTCACCCACGGTCCTCTTCTGATAACGGTTCTTTAAACACACATCAAATGACTCCTTTCGGTTTTGACATTTGTTGAATTGAGCTAACATTTCTTGTTGTGTGCTTTGTAAAGTGTTGCCGAGTAGTCGTATTTCGATCTTCTATCTTTTTATTCTGTTTTAGACCGGATAGTTGTGCAACAACTTTCAATAAAATTCGAGGGGATCTGACGCTTCAAACAGCATGAATGGAAATCAGTTGTTTTTTAAACCAAGACGATCTTTTGTCTTAGTAATAATGCATAATTTACAAATCAGAAGTGTTTTATGAACACTTTTCGAGTCAGTTCTTACAGCTTTCCTACGTTCTGTTAACTTCGACGGTGATCGTTATTTTATGATGTTCTTTGCAATGCAGTAATGCACACGAGTTTTGCTAGCATGTTTATTTCACAAAACGTGATTCATCCACCATTTTTCTGATATTTTCGCACTGCCGGACTTACGTCATTATAAAAGAAATGTAATGATAATATAGCACTCCTTCCAACGGTTTACCGCCTCATCGTGACTTGGAGCTCTTCCTGGGTGTCTGACTGTGATGTACAGCGGGGTGATTCATTCTCCTGGCAGGGTCTCCCAAGTTGAGAAGGAGTCCGTCTTTTCCATCCGGAAGCCCAGCTAATAGTAAACCAATACCAAGATCCACCATCGTTCTGATATTAAACTAGTCGCATGGTGGCAAATCTCGCTCTGATTCACCAAGGCGGCGACTGACTGTGATGGTGACGACCTGGGCCAGACTTTGACCAGGCTGACCTCGGGATTCCAGTGAACCACAATGGCTTAACCAGCAAATCACCGAAAAATGGAAATTATGCTGGGACCCGCGCAAGCAGTGTGGGAGGACCGTTCAAGTATCAAGTAATTTCAAGTGTAGTTATACCACCACCATCTCATCAACACGGCAGCTTCAGCTGTTATCGTTATATTTTCTATTCCTTTTTTAGTACAGTAGTACCCGCGGTATCCGGCCACATCTTTCTTCATTGATCATATTGCATTATACGTTGTCATGCCCAATATTCCACTTTATTTTCTTCAGTTTTTTTTCACAAATTCATTCTATATTTCGTTTTCAGATAGCACATAGGGTGGGACGGTGTTTGATGAGGCGTTTCAGTCTGCTTCTCTGTTCGCCCTGCTTTGATTCTCATTTTCTTTCTGTATTTCCTGTAATAACGTCTAGATACAGCTTTCAACGAAGCAGTTTGAGAGTAGGTTTTACGGATTGAATTCTTTTTTTAATCCATTGATAGCAGTGTGATGTCGATATTTTTCGAACACGTCCAAAAATAATTGAGTCTTCCAATTTGAAGCACACGTATGTAAAGTCATTGTGAACTTTACTGAGTGAGATAAAAACGTCTAAAATTTTCACATGCTTTCCTTTGAATTGCGAGTTTGTTTATACCACCATGCGGAAATTCGTCTTGAATAACTAAAGACGTCAAAGAGCAGATTTTCCTGTTATGATAGTGTTTTGTAATACGTTGTTGTTGTTGTTGTTGTTGTTGTTGTTGTTGTTGTTGTTGTTGTTGTTGTTGGTAGTGGCTGTTCGACAGGTGTTTGTATTTGCGGCCGATGTGGTTCATCTTGACTACACCGACTTGAATCCATTACAGCATCTCGCGAATGAAGCAGCATCATTCTCCAGCACTTTTTTGCAGGACGGTTGTCGTCTTTGCTGTGCTGTGAATTATAGCGGTAGTTGTGCAAGTAGTTCGATGAATTCTTAGTTGCCTATTTGTCATTGTTTTGCTTTCATAAAAAGTCCCAATCCCATCTTTAAGAAGTTTTCTTGCGTACTAATCGTGAACATTGAAAGAAAGAAGGTTTACAATGAAATCAAACGACAATGAACAAATAATTTTATAAAGCATACCTTTTTTTACACCCGCACTCATTTCTATTATATATCATGGTATCGCTTGCGAGTCTCATACCGTGATCTGTAAAACAACTGCAGCTGCGGGTACAGCTGATTAACTTTATTTACGAACACGTCCGCCCAACGTGTAGGTGATCGCCCAAGGGGACGTTTGCATTCTGTTGGAGACTGTCACCTGTATCACCTGTAGTCCCGTTGATCGTCGAGTGACTCGAGCGGGCGCCAGTAAATCCTCCATTTTTCCCTATCGCGGGCAAGAGTAGCCCAATGGGTTCTCCTCGCTTTAGGGACTCGTCGAGCATCATATCTTTCTTCTAGGCTTTTCGTGAAGAACTCTGACCATCGGGTCGGTGGTCTTCCTGCAGTACGTTTGACATCCCGAGGAATCCAGTCACTAACAGCCCTTGTCCATCGGTTATCATTCATACGCATTACGTGTCCGGCCCACCTTATCTTCGACTGTTTGGCGTGTAGATCCCCTGGATTCACCTGCGTCTCAGGGAAGCAAAGGTCGCTTTTGGTCCGCGATTAACCCCCTATCCGCCACCTGGAGACGCGCCACGTAGCCTCGCGACTAACCGGCTCGAGATCCCTCATATGAGGGAGATCCGTGGCTGTTGGAGACCACTCTACTGTTTTTTTCGTCCATCTGTCGTCTGATCTTCTCATTATGTGACCGACCCATCCATGTTTCGCTGTCGATGTACATTCTCCTGGATCTCGAAGATGTGGCAGATTTCGAATATCAGAGCTTCGCATTCCGGCTAGGTATTCAGAGTGCCGGTTATGTCTTAGAAGACATCGCTCGAGCGCTCTGTGAGTAGTGCGAAGAATTCTTGACGTTGTTGAAGTATCAACCCACTTCTCTGCACCATAACAGAGCGCTGGGAGGACCGTAGAATCGAAAAGATGGGCGCTGATTTTTGGGTCTTTAGTTGGTCGGTGGCTTCTTTGAGAGGCCCGAATGCGGCCCAAGCTGCCCTCCATCTTCTATCTAGTTCCTCCTTTATGTTGTTTTCTATGTTCATCGATCGCCTAAGGTATACTTACGAGGTGGCTTCTGCAATGAGAGAGCCATCCAATACAATTTATTCGCCTTCCCACCATAGAGGTGCGTGTGGCGCAGTGGTGTAGGCACCACTGCGACACGCACGTGTAATCGACCCCTGTGCCCATGGCCCACCAAGCCTTTCATCCCTCCAGGGTCGGCAAATTGGTACCAGACTTGTCTGGGAGGATAGCAGCACTGAATCGATACATCGGCAGGCCACTGCGAGTCATTGTGAAGGCCAGATACGCATTCATTCACCTCCAACGATACTTAATGAAATCGAATGCATGGCGCATCCCTCAGGGATTGATCAAAGCTGAGAGCTTTATCCAACCGTAGGTTTTTAATGAACTGGGACTTCTTTGGATTTATGCTCAGTTCGATCTTTTTCCTCGTTTCATTGAGCTCGTTGATCATCATCTCTACCTCGTTAGTACTTTTTGAGAAGATGATGATCTCGTCGGCAAAACGAAGGTTTGATAGGTATATTCCATCAATACGTATGCCTTTCTCATCCCAAGCGAATGACTTAATTATCCACTGCAGTGCGGCACTGAACAGCTTTGGCGGTATTGTATCGCCCTGTCGAACCCCTTTTCATATGGGTATGCTAAGAGGTCGATGGAAAAGCTGTATCTTCGTTGTGCAGTTTTGATAGCAGTCGGACAGAGTTCTTATGTAAGGCGGGTCCATTCCTTGGTCTACGATCGCTGATGGGATTGCATTCGTTTCGGCACTGTCAAACGCTTTTTCATAGTCGACAAAGGTTAGGACTAGAGGCAAGTGGTATACCCGACAGACTTCGATGACCCTGGACACGGTTTGGATGTGGTCCATGCAAGAAAATCCTTTTCGAAATCCTGCTTGTTCGTTGGTTGCTCCTCATTCAATGTCCTTGATATGCTAGAGAAGATAATCTTCGTGAAAAGCTTATAGAGTTCACTTAACAAGCATATAGGACGATAGTTACGAAGATCCTTTCGGTCTCCTTTCTTAGGCAGGGTGACCGTGCGCGACGTCGTCTACTGGTCTGAGATTTTTTCCCTTTGAAGGTATACTGTCATATGGTTTGCCAGGAGTACATGTAAATTGTGGCCTCCAGCTCTAAGGAAATCGTCGGTGACATTATCTGGTCCTAGAGCTCTGCCTCTTTTCGTGCTTTCTATCGCAACTCGAACCTCCGACGGAGGAATTCCAGGTGGTTTTTTTTACAGCGGGGATATTAGAACCCGGGACGGGGATTGTGGAACGGAAAAGGTTTGTGTAAAACTTTTCCGCTATTAATTACATATCATGGCGGGAAATTTTGACAAGCCCATCTTCGCTCATCAGGGCTGACAGCGCAACATTATAATCACACAAGTCCCGACGACTTCAGACTGCTTCTTTTCTCTGCTGCTTCCAGTAGTTTCTTCCGCTTGTACTGTTGTAGATCTTTCCGAAAAGCTATTCTGCTGCTGACATTTATTACTAGCCATATTAAAAGTGTTGCGGTGGGATCAAGCTCCAGTTTCCTTCTGTTTTCGAGCAACTCGTTAGTAGTGACCGAGATGCGGTCCCATCTGCTTGCTTGAGAAACTCAGGCGAATTCGGCACAGCTTTTCAGTCCTTCGACAAGCAGCTTGTGGTCTTCGATCGGGTCTTGTTTAATCTGCCAGTCACGTTTGGATAGAGCTTCGTTCAGAATGTTTTCGTCATATACAGCTAGACTTTTTCCTCGTGGTCGATGAAGAGAGTTCTTTTCCAGCTTGCGGCTGAATCGAATCTTCGCGCGAAGAAGGCGGTGATCAGAACCAGTACAGAATGACGGGACTACCTATTGGTCAAGTAGGCAGCATCTTCTGTTTGTCAGAATATGGTCGATCTCCGCATGAGTGATGCCGTTTGGAGACTTCCGTCTCTAGCGGTGGCTTTCTTTCTTCTGGAAAAACAAGTTACTATGTAAGAGACGTGCTGCAGACAGGAGTCCTTCTAAACGGTTTCCACTTTTATTTCTTTTTCCTAAGCCAAAATTTCCGATTCTGTATTCGTTATCGTTGGCCTTCTCTATTCTGGCGTTGAAGTCTCCGACAACAAATTGTGATATATTTTATCATTGAGGACAGCTTCCTCCAACTGATAATAGAACACATCTAATTCTTACTCATCAGTTCCTTCGGTCGCTGATTAACAGTTGATGATTGTGGTCTTTTTGTGACGCGTCAGCTGAAGGTGTAGGACGGCTATGCGAGGGAAAAGGATCTCGTATGAGTCGACAAGATGGACAGTGGACGGGTGGATTTCAAAGCCTACACCGCCGACATTTCGTGACGGAATATTTTCTCCACGGATGAACGCACGACAAGAGTCCCGTTGTTTAGTTGGCGTATGCCTTCTTGATTTTTGTTTCTTGCAGTGCGATCATATGAAATTCGATGTGATCAGCGGATACAAGAAGGGCGTGAAGATCGGCATCTGTGGAAAGTGTTCTGGCATCATACTTGCATAGTAAGAAACAGTCTCCATGGCGTGTCGTGCTTGTGTTCGTCAGATCCGGTTCCAATGACGTCCAACCCAAGATTTTCTGGCCTCTCACCGCTCGTCTCGCAACCTGACGTCATAGACGGGAGCACCCAGTGTGCGGGCTACTGAGGCTGGTCTTTTGCTGGTTGTGCAGCTTGATTCTCCCTGGAGTCCAGATTTAACCATGCAAGGGCGTTACCAGGTCTTCATCACGTGGATCCTAGAGGGGTATGATTTCGGCGACACGAATCCTTCCTGCTAGTTGACTCGGAGACGATGTTAAAACCGAAATCAGAAACGAAGGTAGGAGTGAGAAAAAATAACCGACCGCTCAAGAACGATGTGAAGCTAAGCCTAGAAGCCTATATGTTAATCATCTCAAGAAACGAAAATAAACAGAGCTGGAAGTACTGACTCTAAAAGAAAGCAGTGGTGTTTATCCTCTGAAAAAGAGAGAAAATGACCGAAATTTAGACTTCTTACACCCGGTCTAACACTTATACTTGTTCCTTTTTCAGTTCTTCCACTTCAACTCGTTGTCACAGCCAAGCAATTCCTCTATCACTGTTCGTTTCGAACGAGGACTTCCTTTATTGAATATACCGCTTCCATCAAGGCAAGAACCATGCCAGTTTTCTCTACGCCCTCTCACCGACAATGTTGGTGGGTTTTGTGAACAGCTTCAACATGAAGATCGCGGACTGGACCACGTTGCTTTATATACTAAAGGTATGATTCCCATTTGTAACAAAGACAATCTTTTCGTTTGGACTAGTTCGTCTCGAAGTTCCCTTTATTTCCATTTTATTATTAAAAATTCGCTTGTTTGGAGAAGATAATTTGATATTCATTGACTTTGAATTTTACTTTGCATTTTACTTTTTTATACTTTTTTTATACCCTTTCTCAGAAAACGACGTTGTGTATTCTTAAGGCGCATTTGGATCCAGGGCATGGATTCCTGTTTCTGCTACGCAAATTTGGCACACGTCTGAACCCACCCATACATGTCTGCTCCTGGGTGCGCGGGTGTGTTCTTGTTTATGCAAAGTGTGTTATACAAGTCAGTTCGGTCAAAAGCCTGCAATCAAGGGACTGGAAAATATATTGCAGATGTTCAACAGTCTTGTCCAACAAGCCAGCAAATAGATAACACAAATAGATAACAAATAACAACCAACACTTCTTTTTTTGTAGAAATTGAGAAGCTGTCCTTGTCCAGCATCCACGCTGAGCGGTTGGCAAGCTGTACTTGTGTATCGGTACCCAAAACACGGTAAAATTAGGGTTATCATTCCTCTGACCTTTAGAAGCCGCCGACATGGCAGCGAGTGCAGAAAGGCTTTTAATATCTCACGGCCATTCTGAGGTGCCTAGATCGGAGATGGCTGTGGTGGTTTTGCACATTTACACATATTAGTTTAATGTCCCCCACTGAGGACCCGTTCGATGGAAGTTAGAATTCATCCAATTCGTCCAGACGAATTCATCTTTTCGGGACTAAAAATTTAATGCTAAGAACGTCTTCATCGTATAACACAGTGACGTCTAAGTAGTATATTCTTTGAAGCTTCTACTTCCTTTAAATGGCAGATAGTTATTATTCCAGCTGGTGTCTAGGAGGTTCACGGATCTCCCTCATATGAGGGATCTCGAGCCGGTTAGTCGCGAGGCTACGTGGCGCGTCCACAGCTGGCGGATAGGGGGTTAATCGCGGATCAAAAGCGACCTTTGCTTCCCTGAGACGCAGGTGGATCCAGGGGATGAACTCCCTGTTTCTGCTGCGCCGATTTGGCACATACTTTCTGTATTTGCTAGGCGTATTCATGCATGCATGTGTGGGTGCGTTCTCGCTTTATGCGGATTGTATTCTACGAGTCAATTTGTCGCTATGAAAGCTGAGAGTTTGAAAGTCACAAAAGATGTCTGTCTCCAGAAACTCTCGAGTTGATACGATAGCGTGGAATCGCACAAGCTGCAGGTAACCGCAAACTAACGTCCGAACTTGTGAAACAGTGCAGACAAGCGGTAAAAGAAGATCTTGAAGAGAGAAGAGCAGCAGTAATGGTCGAAACTGCAGAGGCTAGGAAGAGTATTCGCAAAGCCCTCCGAAGCTTCGCCAGTTGCAAGACAAAGATGATTGCACTCCGACGCCCAGACGAAACAATAACAGCGTCCAGAAAGACAATGGAGAAAATCATCCACGATTACTACTCAGATCTCTTCGATAGCCACGTCCATCTCCCGTCTTATGAAATAAAAGAGGATGGATTTGTAATGCAAGTAATGTAATGGACAAGTAATGCGTATGAATGATGACCGATGGACAATTGCTGTTAGTGACTGGATCCATTGTAAACGCTAGATATGTATTCAGTGACCTCCACGCGATGGTTAATGAAGTCGAATGCATATCGCATCCCTCAGTGATTGATTATCGCCGAGAGCTTTATCCTTTATTATGTGTCCAACTCTACTAGAGCAGAAAGAGAACTGGAATTCATGGACAAATATTGCAGATGGTGTTCGAATCGCAACGTCGACGTCTATAGAGCATCTACTACAGTTCGGCGCGTTCCGGTTACGGTTGAATGACAATTACTACGATGTCACTATATCTGCTGAGAATTTCAACAACGATTTAAGTGGCGACAGGTAAGTTCTTAATGTATTTTTTGATTACTGGGCAGTATTTGAATATTTGAGTTCTTCCATCTAAAATCTTATCGTAATCTTATATTTACTAAGATTTTTATATCCAGTTGTTTTTTTAAATTAATTATTCATACCAAACCCTAATGAATTTGGTTTTCATCATGGTTCGCGATACTGTTCGTACATGATCAAAGACAGAAATGGAGGAGAAGATTATGAGACATGAAAGTGAAAAAGTGTATTTGAACTGCAGAACTACGAACTCTCCGAGAAAATTATGATTGACAGTACTGCTTGATCATCACTTGGTTGTTATAATATCGGTCACTAGCTTAGTTTAAAATTCTCCTTCCCTCCCTTTCCTCACTCGATTATGAATTGTTTTTGCTCAGATTGTTTTGCTGGAATTAGTACTAGATGTTTATCTGACTAATTCCTACCGATAATGCCCAAATTTGACGCAGAGAATCTCGAAGTCTTGTACTCTGTTCTTGGTTTTAACTTTTCATTACTCTAAAGTGATAATCAATCAAATTTTTGTAATTTCAGAATGCGACAAATTGACGATCTACGAGCAACAGTCGCTTCACTACATGCATGCCTATGTATAGATGAGTACAAAGTGAATTTTTTTTTCTTTTTTACATAACCCGTCTTCACATCTATTGTACGAATTCCAACGCTTACTATAACCTTTTCGCTTCCTCGTATCCATCATCCTCGAAGGCCTTCGAAATTCTGCCTTTTGGTTCGGCTTTAGCTTGAGGATTTTTCATCTTCGTTGTGTTGTGAATGGTGTTGAATGCCGGTCGAGTAACTCTCTCTGGATCCTGGAGTAATCCTACTGTGGCGTTCCCACGTGGATTAGAGTGAGCTTAGACAAGGTTGTCACCAGTTTCTCTACTACGGCTGGAAATCATTGAAGGCTTGCTAAGCCCAGTGTGGAGCTGAACCAACAACCGTGGTGTACTGCACGGCATCTTCAACCACTTCGTTTTTCGAGGCCTCTGTGGCTTGTTGTACTATTGCAATGCAAACCAATACCAGGATCCACCACCGTCCTGGTATCAAAGTCGCATGGCGGCAAATCTCGTTGTGATCCACAAGGCTGCGACTGCTTGTGTTGGTGAAGACCTGGGGCAGACTTTGGCTAGGTTGACCTCGAAATTCCAGGAAACCACAAAGACTTGACCATCAAATCTCCGAAAATTGAAGATTGTGCTGGGGCCCACACAACCAGTGAGGACGGGCCGTTCAACTATCAAGTACGTAACTAAGATGTCGTGAACATTGGACTCTAGTAAATTTTGTTATAAAAGTGGCCACAAGGGCAAACATTAGTCACAGTAAAGAGTTTTACCTACCTCGTCTAAACCCGTCAACCTAGCAATAAATGCATGTTCATTTACATGGTCAGACTTCACATATTTTGCTGGTCCTAGCACTTCTTCCAGAGTATCAGTTCGGCAGTAACTTCAGAATGTTGTTTTCTTCATGTATGCTCTTAAATGCTGGTCGTTTCTGGATTGTTGGGATAGCTTTACGAGACCGTTCCTAGGTCCTAACCACAGATCCAGTCACCAGCCTTTGTTGATAACAGGAAGCCTTTGTTAGAGAAGTCCGGTACCACTTTGCGATCTTCAGCAGGGTGGGGCGCCTGGTTTGCTAGGCGGAGAGTCGAACCAGGCGGCACGTGCGTATTCGGAAGTATTTCTAGCTATTGCGCTTTCTTCCTCCTTATCGTTAAAGTAAGATATGAGGAGTATTTGTTACACACTACCACATGTTTGTACACATTTAGATTTTATACACACTAATAGCGTTTTGGTTATAGTGAAATGCTTAGGTAGGCAGGGAAAGGCGACTGATTCAACAGTTGGAAAAGGCCGAATCGGAGCTACGACCACTTCACGAGGTAAAGACAACGACTAACTTAGCAAGTGTGAAGTGTTCCGAAGACAAGTCGAACTTAAACTTTAAACTAACTAAATTAAACTTTAAACTAACTAGCTATTTTACACAAAGAATGTTTAACGGTGGTTGAACTTAAATTACAAGCTGATTTACAAAATATTATTGGATCTCAACCTCTTAAGTGCCGTTTGCCGATGAGATTATGAGATCTTTTTTACAATGTTAGGTATTTTTCAGAGATTGTTGGAAATATTGCCACTACTTTGTGAATCCTATGGCTCGTTATCAGTGACTGGTGTTTTTTTTTTCAGAAGAAGCTTCGAATAGAGAGAGACTGCGATGCGCACGCTGAGCGTGTTATGTGGGCAGGCTTCGCAGCCATGGGAATACAAACAGGTGGATGTGCTGATAGACCGATTCCGTACTTTGAAATATCCCATATTTTGAATCAAAAATCTCTTATAATTTTTAGTGGGCTAACCTTTAACCTTTTGAGTGATCACATCCTGAGGTTATCTGTTTGTATACTGTATCCTGTAGTTTCATTTTTAGGACTTTTCTGTCCCAAAGTTTATGGTTCGGTCTTGCTAAGGTAGGCCAATGATCCTCACAGGATTTCGTATTTCCAAAAAATTTGCCGTTCTAGTGAACCTGTTCTTGATCTACGTGTCTTTTTTATATTGCATTGATTCCGCTTAATAGAAACAGTTTTCTATTCGTGGTAGGTACTGTTTCGTCTGAAAAAAAAACAGGTGAAACAGTACTGTTAAACAATTTGAAACAACTCTTAACAGTACCATTTTGAATCCTATGTACTCTGTGATTGCTTTTCGCACTAGCTCAGATTAGCTCGGAATTTATGTTTCGCACTGCTTCAAAATTGATACCTCCACTGTTTGGATTACTTGATACTACGCACTTGAATGCTCACTGCTGTATGGGCTCCATCATAATCTCCATTTTTCGGAGATTTGCTGGTTAAGCCATTATTCGGGTTCCCTGAAATCCCGAGGTCGGACTGGCCAAAGTCAGCCTCAGGTCCTAACCACCACAGGCAGTCGCAGCCTTTTTGGATCAGACGGAGATTTACCACCATGGAACTTTGATACCAGGATGGTCGTGGATCCTGATATTGGTTCAGTCTTAGTTAGGCTTACTGATGAAAACGCCGGACTCCTTTTCAGCTTGGGAGAGCCTACCAGATGCATGAATCACCTCACTGTATGTCGTAGCCCGACAACCGGGAACACCTCCCAGCCACGATGAGGCGATGAACCGTTGGATATAATGCTGAGGTGTTTGCAAAACTTCGGACAACAGGTGTCTGCGGCGGGTAACGAACACGCTATTGTCCTTTCTGGAGAGTAACGCGTTCACCACCAAATCATGCGGGTCCTTCGTTTTCGCCTGTCTCCCAGCTAATCCTATCGACCACTTACCATGGTGTGGTGGTGAACGCGTTACGCCAAGGAAAGGACAATAGCGCGTTCGTTCCTCATCGCAAACACCTGCGGTCCGGAGTCTTGCAAATATCTCAGCATTGTATAAGTTATATTTTTCTTGTTGAATACTTTCGAGCGTCGAATTTTGTTTTTGTGCCGGATTTTATAGATAGCGCAAATATCAGCTTATTAACAACTTAATTGAAAAAATAGTGTTGTCATTTATATAATGCTGAGGTGTTTGCAAAACTTCGGACAACAGGTGTCTGCGGCGGGTAACGAACACGCTATTGTCCTTTCTGGAGAGTAACGCGTTCACCACCAAATCATGCGGGTCCTTCGTTTTCGCCTGTCTCCCAGCTAATCCTATCGACCACTTACCATGGTGTGGTGGTGAACGCGTTACGCCAAGGAAAGGACAATAGCGCGTTCGTTCCTCATCGCAAACACCTGCGGTCCGGAGTCTTGCAAATATCTCAGCATTGTATAAGTTATATTTCGCAACATATCCTGCCATGAAAAAGAATAGGCAGTGAATAAAAAGGTTAAGAGTGTTGTCATTATTTTAAGACTTCTATAGCATACTAAGGTACTTGTGTTGTAATATCGTGTATAATTTGATTTAAGGTATTTTCGCGCGGTTGACCTGGTGGGAATATTCTTGGGATATTATGGAACCGGTTACGTACTTTGCCACATATTCCACTGTCATTGCCACACTCGGATACTTTCTCTATACACGACAGGTGATATTACGCTATAATTTTGTCGAGAAAGTTTCGATTTTTTGATAACTAGAGGTTTGATGGGTTACGAACATGAACAGATTGCCTCCATCGTTTCATGCGAATGAATGGTATTTATGATACTTTCTACTGTATGTTATTGTGGTTCATCGTACAAAGCACTACTGTCAGCTTTTAGAAGTGTTTTGCAGCTTATGGGTCTCTATTTCGGTTTTTCTAATATCTAGTTTATACTCAGTATTTTATGGTATTTTGTGTTTATACAGCTGCTATTCACTATGCTTACCTGGATAATTGGACCGCCCATCCTCACTGATTGTGCAAGCTCCAACATAATTTCTATTTTTCGGATCTTTTTTGGTTTAGCTATTGGGTTTCCCTGGATTCCCGAGGGAGGAAATATCATCCTGGTCAAAGTCTACCCCTATTCATCACCACCACAGGCAGTCGCAGCTCTTGTGGATTAGAGGGAGATTTGCTACCATGCAATTGATTGATACAAGGATAGTGGTGAATCTTGGTATTGGTTTACTCCTAGCTGGGCTTCCTGATGGAAACACCGAACTCGTTCTCAGCTTGGGAGACCCAGCTGGGGGACGAACTCCTTCCGCTGTAAATCGCAACCCGACACTCAGGAACACATTCCGGCCACGATAAAGTGGTAAATCTTTGGGAGAACCATTTACTTTCTGTGTTGAAATAAACCACCGGGAAGAACATGAGACACATAGGCATATTACCGGCAACTTATGCAAAACTATTTTGATACCTATAGGTGTCCATCGTCGCGAGAGTGTTAACATATTGTTCGTAGTAAAAGATCGGAATAAAACCAGTAAGCACTCAATGGTTTCTTTTTAAAAAATTTCAGTTTGGTCTAAAGTTCAGTCGTATTGGTTGGATAAGTTTTAAAAAGTGACTAAGTTGCTGAAATGACTTAATAACTGGCTGTTTCCAAATGACAAATCGTTTTGTTTTGTAGATGTGACAGCATTGTTTGGGTAGGATTTGAATGCGTAACTGTGATGAATGTACAATATTTCTGCTCAGCTTTTCCATAGACGTTGTTATTCAGTTTTAAAAAGAAAGTACGGACATCTTTATGTGAAATTTGCACAAATTCTCCTTCTTTAGTCCTTCGAATACCCCAGTGTTCGAGAACGAGTTATGACCAAGCAATTCTATAAGCGAGCTGTTAAAGAAGGATTTGATGTTGAAAGGTACAATAGCCTTGTGACGGAGGTTTGCTCTTCTTATCCTAAGTTGTTAGCTTTCGTTTCCACTTTTAAGAGTGTTTTGTTGATCGGCATTTCAAATGTGCAGAGAATCGAGGGTGTCGATCGTGCGGCCATTTTCCTGACCCATATTGCAGTAAACGACATTTGTTCTGTCGTCTATGAAGACTTCTTCATATGCTGTTTAAAAATCTTAGAACTGTGTGTTTCAAAGTAATATGTCGAGTTATGCGATTCTTATTCAACGCAAACTGTCATCTTTTGACAACATAGACGTATGATTCTTAGCATGGGAATAAATAATATTCAGGTAGAGAGCGTTCGGAACCAACTGGCTCGTATTCGAGATCCGCTCTTCCAACATCTTCCTGTCAGCTATCTCACAAAATTAGAAGATGATGTATTATCTAAGAGCAGCGTGGAAACGACGAGGCACTCATCTGATAGCCATTCATTCCAGTAGCTGAGATTAGAATCTAAAATAAAATAACAATGACTGTCGCTCGAATTAGTTGTCTTGTTTGCTAGTTGTTTATGGTGAGAACAGTCACCGATGAACAACATTAACTGGAAAAGTTAGTCATGTTGAGATTTTCTACATTTTGAGCCATTTTGAATCATGGCTGGTTAGGGATGATCATCACGACCGTGTTCAGTCAGTTTATTTAGATTTTAGTATTGTGGTCGGGCCTTTCTTAAACAAGCGTTTTTTTTAGGATATCTAGGCTCGTCTCATACAGTCCTATCAATGAATGTACCACATTTTCGTCCCAGTTACTGTCGCTTTCAGGTGGTGTCCTTCGCCGTCATGCTTTCGTATCGCCACATTTTTCTTTCAGGGATTTATTTAGATTATAACCAAAAGTGTCAAGCACAATTGATGTTTTATCATTCTCTAGTGGTTTTTTTTTTCAAGTATGATACTACAGCGATGATTGAAGAGCCGAAGACACTGCCATTTCCCTCCACTGATGTTTTCAATTCGCTTGTTTTTCGAGAAGAAAATTAGATAAATGCTGAATAGTTACATAAAAGTACTTGGTACCTGTTCGTTAAATTATGCAATAATGCAACTATTCGGTATTATTTAAAGTATTCTTCAAGAGTATTTGTCAGTCAAATGTGCATATGTTTCATACATCTTCTCTTTTAGCACTCGACGGATTTATTTTAGCACACGGTAGGACAAAAATAAACAAAAACAACTGATGATAGTACCGTTTTTTTCGAAAGTGGGGGGAGGACGACTAACTTAATGCTTTAATTAGTACTTCGGATATTTTTATGCATGAAATCATAGACTTGCTGTGATGGTGGCGATCAGTGGCGTAAAGGAAACACCACAAAGAATACCTAAAAGTGAACGAGATATCGGCATCCATTTTGTTATGCTGGATTTTTCGTTGCTGATGTTACCAGACTGTATAGATGTGCTCTATCGATCTAGAAATGGAGAAAAATTGGAGTTTTGCTTATAGTAACATCTTACCACTTAGCTTCTAAAAATATTCACCGCTCGAAGTACCTAACCGCGATAATGAGTTCTTGGGTACGGATTTCTACATTTTATTAGTTCGTGTTAAATGAGATGCTCTATTTGGTTTGGTACTAAAAGTTAAGTTGCCTTCACCAACATGGTTTCCTTCACCTACGATAGCCGAGTTTCACTGAGATCAACAGTTTAGTTGGATTCCGTCGCCATGCTTTGGATCGTTGACAAATGCGACATTAATTAGCAGCTTAGAAAAAGTAAGCGAACCAATGACAAGAAAAACGTTGAAATGGATCAAACATGGTTGCGACGTTCTAAGGAGAGACAATCGTACATTGTTAGAATTGCTTATCAGTCGTGTTGACAATCTGTAGATACAAGTCGAAAGTTTCTAGACCAGGGAAGTGAACTCGGTAACACGCACGAAACACCGTCCTTCATTTTTATACCACCTACTTGCTAAGTACTTAGAAGATCAATCTCAAAATGTTGTGCTCATTTCAGCCTTTCTTTCATTCGTTTTATTGTCTTTCAGCCGTTATCTACAGAAGATGTGAGCTTGCATATGGATTTGGCCGCGAAATGAGGCTCTGTCATCCCTTCCCAGCATTTTGAGTACTGATGGAGCACAATGTTCTCTGGAAAACCGAAGTTGCTGATTTAGGACGATCTCATGTTGTTGCTGGCCTTCGTGAATAGAAGGGAAACCTGCCGTGATTAGTAGACCGACACACAGAAGAAGATGCACTAAGTCGAATCGAATAGAATAACAGGGACGGTTATTCTTAGGTTGTTCGGAAATAAATGGGCGTTTTAAAATACCTATTGTTATTTTTTACCAGTAAAATATTTTTTGTACCTTGCAGTATTATATTTTATTAGAAAGCCGATTTTATGCTCTTTCTAACCATGTCTTTATATTTTTTTAAAAGTTAAATTTTCTTTTTTTGCCAATTTTGTTTCTTATGTCAAAAAAGGATTTTCGTCAAATTTCCTTTCATGCGTTGAAAGTCGGTCGTAATGCAGCAGCGACGGCTCCTAACATTAATGAAGCTTCGGAAGGTAGTATGTTGGTGAATTAACAGTACGAACATGGTTCCTGGAATTCCGATCTGATCATTTCGACCTCGAATTTAAGGAAAGCCGCAGTCGTCCCAATGAACTTGACGACGACGAATTGAAAGCACTAGTGGAAGCAAACACGCGAACAACTTTTCGAGAGTTTACAGGACACCTTGGAGTAAGCACACTGACAATTTCTATTCACTTTCATAGCATAGGAAAGACAAAAAGATAAACAAGAGGGTGACGCACGAATTAAGCGATGAAAATAAAAAAGGATAAAGCTCTTGACGTTGATCAATCCCTAAGGGATGCGCCATACATTCGACTTCATTAAATATCGTCAGAGGTGACTGAATGCATATTTAGTCTTTACAATGACACGCAGTGACCTACCGATGTATCGAGCCAGTGCTGCTATGCTCCCAGACAAGTCTGATACCAATTTGCCGACCCCGGAGGGATGGAAGGCTTGGCGCGCCATGGGCGTCGATTCCATTTGTGTGTCGCACTGGCGCCTTCAACCACTGCTCCACACGTGACCTTTTAAATTAAATTTTAAAAAAAATTGAATTAAACGATAATCAAGGAAATCCGCTGAAGTGTTATTTGCTCTTATTCTGAGCAAGAAAAACGACTTTTTCCTTGACCAAATTGTGAGACACGAGGAGAAGTGGATTCTGTACGACAACCGGCCACGTTCATCTCAGTGGAGGGATTGGCGGTGGGAAAGGTGGCTTCACAGTACTTCCCATCCCAAAGCCGAAATCGTATCAAGGAAATGTTATGGTAAATGCTCGGTGGTGTTCTGTCGAGCTGATTCAACAGAGCTTTTTTAATTCGGACGAAAAGATAGCAGCAGAGAAGTAGTGCCAGCGAATCGACGAAGTGTACCGTAAAACTCCAACGACAACGACCGGCATTAGTCAAAAGGAAAGGACCAACCCTCCTCCATAATAATGCCTGGCTCACGTTGCGGAACCAGCGCTACAGAAATTGAACGAGTTGGGCTATGAAACTCTGCCTCATCTGCTTTATTCGCGAGACCTCTCTGCTACCGAGTAGCACTTCTTCAAGCACCTTGATAACTTCCTGCGCGAGAAGTGCTTCACCAGAAACAGTGATGAAAAGGTGCCTTCAACAAATTCATCGCTTCCAGAACTCCGGAATTTTGTGCAGCTGGAATAAGCAAACTTGTTTCTCGTTGGCATAAGTGTGTACATTGAAATCGTTTTTATTTTGACTGATAAAGTTTTGTTCGAAACGAGGTATGACATTTTAAATAACATACTTGAAAACGCCCATTTATTTCTGAACAATCTAGTAGAGGCTAACGAATTTGTAGAAAATTAGCTGTGATGTCCACGATTTGTGGAGATTAACCACGCTGTTATAAAATGTGGGACCGGAAGCGTGTCAACAACCTGTGAAACTCTTATGGATTGGGATGGGTAGTCTTTTTACGTTGTGAAAAACAATCACATTCATAAACGAGAGTTTAGCTGCACGAATGCACGTCCCATCCTTTATATCGATTCCACTAAAAGCTCACTGGAAGGTGTACGCGGTGCCTAATAACCTCCAGCGAATTAGGTCCGCACCTATTCTAGGCGATTCTAGCAAGCTACTGATGAGTATACGTACTCACATGTGGAAGACTCTGGCGACCTATCTGTAGATGAGCACTCGTAAGAAACAACAGAACTGATCACACCATGAGAAATTGTGATGTTTCCATATGTTTACTTTTTATTTTCTGTCTACTATAATTTTTAGGGCAGGGTATTAAGCAGAATAATACTACAATATTGCTGAGATATTTGCAAAACTCCGGACCACATGTGTCTCCGGTGGAGAATGAATGCGCTATTGTCCTTTCCGGGGAGTAACGTGTTCAACACCACACCATGCGGGTCCTTCGTTTCGCCTGTCTCTCAGCTAGTTCTATCGACTACTTGTCACCTGCAGTCCGGAGCTTTCCATATGTTTTGAACGCGAGAGGTCAGCTGTACATACGATGGCTACGATAGAGAGTTTCTTGACGGTAGTTCAAGTTATTCGCTTGACCAATTACAGTATTTCAGATATCTACAGATAATTGATTTGAGCAGAAGATCTGTATTAGCATCTCCTACTTTTAATTTTTACACAACACCATCGAAATACTGAATAGTCGGAAAATATCCGAGTATTTCTTACCCAACATCAATGCGATGGATGCAGCCATACCGCTTATCTTCTGATAACTGGTAGGTACCACGCTGAAACGAACTGGTTTTTTAAGTCTTTCGTTTTCGTTTTAACCTCCATTCGTTTTCGAGTTTACTCAAATAAGAATGCAAAGAAACATTAAAGGAAGGGTTTACCCATCATTACCACATTATTCATTCTTTTATTCAGTTATTGATCAATGCCGAGATTAAAAGAAAGTCGCGCTTGAGATGTGCCACATGAAACACAAGCAAAATACTTCCCACTTTTCAGAGAGATCTTGTCACTAGCACTGTAAATTATTCACTCCGCAAGGATAAAATTCTAGGCTTCTGGGACTGCAGAGAACTACACCTTCGCGTCTCAGATTTCTCAACCTTTAAGAGTGTCAATCTTAACCGTTTTCTTGGCTGCCTACTCTTCCTAATGGCAGGGTATATAACGAAATATAACTTTAATGAAGCTGAGATATTTGCAAAACTAAAGCCTCAGCTAAACTGGTTTCATTGCCGACTTGGGCTTCCCAGATTAATACCGCTGTCGGGTGATTGCGGGTGGCAGAAGATTGATAGAAGTAAGTGAGAGAAGGGCAAAACTAAAGACCCACATGGTGTGGTGGTGAACGCGTTTCTCCCCGAAAAGGACAATAGTGTGTTCGTTCCCACCGCAGACACCTGCGGTCCGGAGTTTCGCAAATATCTCAGCTTCATAAAGCTTGGAGTGTCAGTTGTAAAATGTGAGGTGGAGTGTTATTGTGAAACTGGATTTCTAAATTTGTCCTCAATCAGTTTTGATCTTAGTTGTTGCGGTCTCGGTGTATTTTGTTGATTCCTTGATAGCAACTTTCTCGAATGACGATTTCTTCAAGATTCAAAAGATGATAGTGAATCACCTCATCTACTGAGGTCGAAAAACCCGCCATAATCTCCTTTAGGTGCAAGAGTTGGTTTCTGGATATGTTTAGATTTTAATATAAATTTATATAGAGCTTTTAGTACAGATTCTTTTCGCAACGTATCATGCGGCAAAACGATGAAACGTTTTTGTCGCTCAGAAGGAACCAGGTGGATGCCATTTCCTCTAGAGTAACTTAGCAATTTTTCGTTTCAACAATAAGTCCTTACCGGCTACACTACTTTCGACGGGTAATTATTTCGTCGGAGAGTGGATAGATGGACAGTGGTAGTGATGTCGGCCATCATGAGCATGGTGCTAGTTCGATTCCGCTCCTGGGCAGCCAAGCCTCTCATCCCTTCGGAGTGACGAAATTGGTAGCGGACTTGTCTGCGAAAAAATCATTCTGTGATCCAATTGGGGAAAAAACTCTTGCGCGGCTCTCTCAGGACTCCAGGGAGAACTTCTCGACCTTGACCTACGATATTCAAGGTGAAATGAAAATCCTCAAGCAGCAAGCGAAGCCACACGTAAAAGTTGGAAGATGTTTGTGGATGATAGATGCGAGGAAACAAAACGAATGTCAGAAGTGCTGGGATCAACACGGTAGACGTGAAGACGGGTCATATAAAAATGAAAAATTTTTAAAAAAATGAAAAAGGTGTTCGGTCAGTGGAGGTAGTAATCGAAATATACAGAATCTGAATGTTTGAAGAAGATTTATTTTATGCAGAAAAGGTCATCAATATTTATTTAATGGGAAAAGCGTTCGGTGTTAATCAATCCCTAAAGGATGCACCATGCATTTGGCTTCGTCTGATTGAGTGCATATCTGGCCTATAGAATGGCTTACGATCACTTGGATTTACGGTCACTTGAAGATGTATGATGAGTGTTTTCATCCTTTCGGACAAGTCTGGTACAATGGATGGAAGGTTTGGTTAGTTTCGAGGACCTATATCAACCAGCCAACGATTCAGCGTGTTTACGAACATCGCGCCACACAGCGCACCGCAATTTTTGCATTTTTTTAAATTTTATGTGACCCGTCCTCACGTCTACCGTGCGGATCTCAAACACATCTCACATTCGATCCGTTTCCTCGCATCCATTGTCTCTACGAAGATCTTCCAACACTCACGTGTAGCTTTTGTTGCTGCTTGAGGATTTTCATTTCATTTTGAATGTTGTAGAATACTAATCGAGCAATTCTCCTTGGGAGTTCTAAA
This sequence comes from Angiostrongylus cantonensis, assembly GCA_009735665.1. NCBI lineage: Eukaryota > Metazoa > Nematoda > Chromadorea > Rhabditida > Metastrongylidae > Angiostrongylus > Angiostrongylus cantonensis. The sequence continues at coordinate 1,031,779 of MQTX01000204.1, forward strand.
GTAGCCGGGCTGGAGCGATCCTAAATGGATTACAGAGAGTGATTTTTTCCCAGACAGATCCGGTACGTTTCCCGACAACGGAGGATGAGAGGCTTGGTTGGTCCGGAGCGTGATCGAACTAGCACCATGATCATGATGATGGACATCACTGTGCTATCCACCCCTTTAATGTTTGCATAGTATTAAAAATGGACACGACAGTACCTCGGTGTGTATATAAGCGCCAAGCTGCTGAAATAACCGCATGTGAGAGCTAGTATCGAAACGGCAATAGTAAACCACCATTCATTTCTGAAGATCACCTATAAATACCGAGGAACAACTGATATTCTCCCATACTGGTAGCAATTTGCGTCATATATGGTTATGCTTGTTATCTTTTCCTTTTATAACACCTACCGCCATGGTTCTAACTTTTCCGATTGGTTGATAATTACAGAACATGAAGAATGGGATAAAGAGTATCCGCAATAAAACTGGAATCCACAGAAATCGCGGTGAAGGCTGAAAATTTGAGTCAAAACCGCTGCTATGGCGCGTCATTCAAAAAGAAAGTATCCTTTCCGGTATTACATCACAGCTGGTTTGCCTAACTTTTCATTGGATGAAGTTTTTCTTCAAATCAAAGTAACGATGGACATCACTAGTACTGTGCTATCCACCCCTTTAATGTTTGCATAGTATTAAAAATGGACACGACAGTACCTCGGTGTGTATATAAGCGCCAAGCTGCTGAAATAACCGCATGTGAGAGCTAGTATCGAAACGGCAATAGTAAACCACCATTCATTTCTGAAGATCACCTATAAATACCGAGGAACAACTGATATTCTCCCATACTGGTAGCAATTTGCGTCATATATGGTTATGCTTGTTATCTTTTCCTTTTATAACACCTACCGCCATGGTTCTAACTTTTCCGATTGGTTGATAATTACAGAACATGAAGAATGGGATAAAGAGTATCCGCAATAAAACTGGAATCCACAGAAATCGCGGTGAAGGCTGAAAATTTGAGTCAAAACCGCTGCTATGGCGCGTCATTCAAAAAGAAAGTATCCTTTCCGGTATTACATCACAGCTGGTTTGCCTAACTTTTCATTGGATGAAGTTTTTCTTCAAATCAAAGTAAATTACCTTTCAATCGTTTAACGTAATACCGAGGCATGTGAATGTAGTAAAGGAGATCGAAATGTAGTACTCAAAACTGTCTCCAAGGCATAGCGTTCTCCCAAAATCGAGGAGCTCTGTATTTCCAAAGGGATGCACGGCTATGGGTAAACCTTTACATGGATGCGGTGTTGCTAGGGCAGAAGAAACCTAGCTATCGCGTGATAAACCGTGATACGAGGATCATCACAGTATAGTAACTATGAAGAAGAGATTGCAATGCGATCACGCCAAGTAACCTACCATTTGAATGTAGTTCGCCGATAACGATCCAATAAATGCGAACACATTGAAATTCAGGAAAGTGTTTATAGCGAAGTAGAGATTTTCTGCAATTAAAGCACTTCATCTCGAACTTCAGATTAGCACTCGTAGAGGCAGACCTATATACACATTTGATACTTGGTATCCAAGTATATATACCTGATACTTGAATGGTCCGTCCTCACTGGTTGTGCGGACCCCAGTATAATCTCCACTTTTCGGAGATTTGCTGGCTAAGCCATCGTGTTTCCCTGCAATTCCGAGGTCGGCCTGGCCAAAGTGTGCCACCGGTCTTCACCACCACAGGCACAATCGCAGCCGTTGTGGATCAGAGGGAGATTTGCCACCATGCGACTTTGATACCAGAGCGGTGGTGAATCCTGATATTGGTTTACTCCTAGCTAGGTTTCCTGATGGAAGCTTCGCACTCC